>JAQQSQ010002414.1:0-10876 GCA_028627145.1 Eidolon dupreanum | reverse complement strand
CTTCTCAAGATCTCACAAGGTTAAAATTAATGTTTCTGCAAAGACTGTGTCCTCATCTGGAGCTCGGGGTCCTCATCCAAACTCATTCAGGTCATTGGCAGAACTGAGTTCCTTGTGGTATGGAACATCACTGTCTGGGCCTTGGGATTTTTCTTAGCTCCTAGAGACTATCCTCAGTCCCAGACATGTGGACCTGCCACAACAGGACATCTTGCATCTTCTAATGCAGCAACGAAATCTCTCTGCTGTTTCTTGTTTCTTGTACAGGCTCACATGATGAGATCAGGACTACCCAGCATAATCACCTTTCAATTAACTCAAAGTCAAGTAGTCAGAGACCTTATTAACATCTGCAAACTTCCTTTGCCATACAATGTTACATAATAACAGGAGAGTTATTCTATCACATTCATAGGTCTGCTCATACTCAAGGGGTGGGTTTTATACCGGACAAGTACATAGAGGGTAGGAATCTTGATGGCCCTGTCAGAATTCTGTGTACACATCTGTCTAGGTCATCCAACCTCCAAACTTAAACAGGTTCAACTTCTGAAATGGCCTTTCATTGACCACCCTTACTTTTCAGTTCCATCATCTATCTTACATAAAACTCTCATTAGTTTTTGCAGGAACTACAGCAATATGCTCATGAGTAATTTTCCTGCCCTGAGTTTAAGTGTTTCCATGCTTTCTCTGTGTTGATGCCAGCATGATCTCAAAAATATATCTTCACGTTGTTCCTCATACAGAGCTCTTCGTGGTTTTCATCATGAAGTTGAAACTCTTTATCTTCATCTCTTTATTATAGCAGTCAAGGATCTTCCCAATCTGACCAAAACCTATTCTTGCTGCTTTCTACTCAATTTCCAACCTCGGGAACTTTTTCATATAGTCAGTCTGGGCTTTTCCTATGTCACTAAACTACCAACTGTAGCAGGTTCTTTCACAACGCTGTGCTTTCTTTAATCATGTACTTCCCTCTCTTCTTTGAAAGAGTCTAAATTCTTCAGACTCACTATTTGTTCCTTTGGTCCATTTATAAATTTAATGTTAATTTATTTAATTTTTGAAGCATTTTATGACATTACCTTCTGTATATCAAGTCAGAAGGAATTGCTTCTTTCTCTGGAGTCACATATTTTTTTACATACTTTTTTATTTCTACATCTAGAATAGTGGTTATTCCATTGTGTTATCATAAGTTATTTGAAAATACACCTCTTCAACTAAAATAAGCTACTAGAAACTAGATCATTGCTTTTCATCATTGTACTCCCAATATCTTACCCTATATTATGCAGTGTGAGAAGATAATAGATATTTTTTGATACAGATTAAATCTCAGAATTGTAGACTGACCAAGAATTCAAGAAATACATTAAGATCTCGACACATTACAGCTTTGACTGTTTAATTCATGCCATGTAGCCTGAAATTACATATCTATTAAAAGAATATCACTGAACTCTCCTTTATTCTCAGACAATGAGTTGCATGTATGTGTGTGTGTGTGTGTGTGTGTGTGTGTGTGTGTGTGTGTGTGTGTGTTGGTTTTTTGATGGAAAAATCTGTCCTAGTATTTTAGGGTAAACTTTTATGTGCTTCCTTCCATTTTTTATAGTAATTCTCTCCTTATATGAAAATAATCATCCAGTCCCACACTAAAAGCATGCTGCAGGTTCTGAACAGGACTGCCTTGAGTTATTTCTCTCCTCTTATTACAGAAAGTCGCTGATATGGTTGTAGGGTCAGGGAAACCTAGGTGTAAATGCTGGCTCTGCCACCAACTAGTTGAGGGTCTCCAAATAAGCACTTTACATTAGATTCTACTTTGTGAAATTGGTAGTTTACCAAAAGCATTAATCTTTAAGGGTTACGTGCGATAACATTTATAAGGCATTTAATCTGCTAACTAGAAAATGGGAGACATTTAGTAATGGTTGATGAGGGTGAGGATGATATTGGTAGTGGACAGTGGTCATAGTGCCAGGTGCCTTTAGATGATGGTTTTGAAATGTGGCACAACTAACCTGAAAACTTACTGTTACATGGGCAGACTAACAAATTATCTAACATGAAGATATGCGGTCCATAAACAATGGAAACCATTCAGAACATAATGTTCCCAAATACAGATTTCAGGGAAAAGCTTTCCATAGGTTTCCTTAGGTTTCCATGAGAACTCATTGTAGTTAATAAATCTTCTTCATTCTTAAAGGAAACAGATATGTGTAAAGTCTGATATTTCCCTGAATGCAGTAGTTTTACTTACAAAGTATGAAAATGTGGTCTTCCTCACTCTGCTGAGAAGGGCCTTAGAATCTGGGGAGGTGTTTACTCAAGGATAGATGGCATATATAAGGAGCCATGACACAGGCTGCCTGAAAGCTTCTAATCAGAAAACTCCTGGGAAATAGAACTGTTCTGATTAATACAGGAAGTTCTATTAGCAGAGTTAGGGAATAGGAACAGCTGTACTTTTTTTCCTCCCCTTTCGCATCATCCCATTCTTTTTCTTTTGAGATTGTGCATGTGTTTTTGTGTGTGTGTCTTCTCATATTGCCTGAGAATGCTGCTTAAGGTTTATTTTTGTTTGGTAAAAGTCTTCAGATAGAGGATTATAAAATACAATTAAAAACTTTAAAGTATACGTAAATTAATAGATAAGTATCTTTTAGATATAGGAATAATCAGAATGAATTTAATTTTTATAGTCGTTTTTTAAGACTTTATTTTTTATCAGGGTAATTTTGGCCTCATAAAATGAGTTGGGAAGTATTGCCTCTTCTTCAACTTTTTGGAAGAGTTTGGGAAGGACAGCTATTAAACCATCTTTGATGTTCAGTAGAATTCACTGGTGATACCATCTGGTCCTAGACTTTTTGGGAGGTTTTTATGGTTGTTGTAACTTTCTTTTCTCAATCAGTCTATTTATAGTTTTCAGTTCTTTATGATTCAGTCCAGAAAGGATGTATATTTTTAAGAACTTGCTCATTTCTTCTAGGTTATTAAATTTGGTGGCACATAGTCTTTCATTGTATTGTTGTATGATCCTTTGTATTTTTGTGGTATCTGTCATGCTTCTCTTCTTTCATTTCTGTTCTCATTTGTGTCTTTTTTTTCTTTAATGAGTCTAGCCAGGGGTTTGTCAATTTTATTGATCTTTTCAAAGAAACTGCTCTTTGTTGCATTAATCTTTTCTATTGTCTTTTTGTTTTCAATTTCATTAAATTCTGCTCTAATTTTTATTATTTCCTTCCTTCTGCTGACTTTGGGCTTTATTTGTTCTTTTTCTAGTTTTTAAAGATGTAATGTTAAGTTGTTGAGATCTTTCTTGTTTCTTGAGAAAGGATTGTAATGATATAAACTTTGCTCTTATTACTCCTTTTGCCATGTCCCAAAAGTTTTAATATGTTGTATTTTCATACTCATTTGTTTCTAGGTATCTTTCAAGAGCAATTTTAAATTCTCAGAAAAATTGAGATGCAGGTACAGAAAATTCTCAAGTGCACCTGCCCCCAGACATATATAGTCTTCCCCATCAGCAATGTCCCCCACCAGATAGTACATTTGTTACAACTAATGGACACATCATTATCACTCAAAGTCCACAGTTCTTCTTAGACTTTTTTAATTATATGATCCTTAAACCACCCTTGACTTTTCTTGCACTGTAACTAATGAATCAGTATATCTATTTTTGGAAAGATAAATTTAAATGCCTCTTCCCCGGCTCTGAGAATTTTTTTCCTATATCCAGACCACCAGGAACATATAAACAGATAGTTTCCACTACAAAGCTTCACATTCATTGCTATCACAACATGCATTAGATCTGTTTTGTTTTCTTTTTAAGATGAAAGAACTGAGGCTAAGATTAGAAAACTGAGGCTCAGAGGAACCATTTTACTTTCTCACATTCATCCAAGACAATAACAGCTTTAGAAATTCAACTTTTTTCTTTCTGCCTCTAAATGCCATGCTTTTCTCGATCCTTATTTTAAAAGGACTTAATTTTTAAAAATGTGAAATGAATGAATACATACTCATGACTGTAGATTGTATTTGTAAATATTTTATATTTTTATATATTAAATATATTAAATATGTTAAATATATTAAATATATTTATATATAAATATATAACTTTATATATTTATATATGTTTATATAATGTTTTTATATAATATATAAATTTATTTAATATAGAATATTTATATATATTTTAAACATTACAGCAATTATTTTTAAATTGACATAATAAATAAATTTGTTGAATACATACTAAGTTTATCAATTTCCTCTGAACTGTTGGTTTTATAAACTGTCTGGAGATTATATATCTCTGATGCATTCAGAAAGTATTTCAATGTACTACACACAGACTTTATGCAAACAAGAATTCTTGGCTCTGGAAGAGGAAATCTTTGATTCAGTACCCTGCTCTTTGAAGAGTCATCCAAAACAGCAGCAGAGTCTTTTTTATTTATTCATTTGTTTTTTTGTGTATTTATTTATTTTTTAATAAATCTGATGTGCAACATTATGTAAATTTAAGGTGTATAGTATGTTACTTTGATACATTTATATACTATAATATGATTTCTGATGTAGCAATATTTATTATATTACATAATTATATATAGTATAATGTTATTGTCAAATTCATTATACTGTGCATTAGAGCCTTACAGCTTATTTACTATTTGTTATAAGTTTATTCCTTTAAACACTATCACTCTTATCCACCCCCAGCCCCAGGTAATCACCATTTTACTGTTTTTTACAGGTTTAGCTTTCTTAGATTCCACATATAAGTAACATCATATAGTACTTACCTTTCTCCGTCTGACTTATCTTATTAATATAATGTGTTCACGGTCTACTTGTTGCAAATAAAAACACAGATTCCTAGGAGAGAACTCTATATACTCTATATTAGTAAACTTTTGTGCACTAATAAGAGATTACAAAGGGCAATTTATTTTCAATCTAGCTCACTCTTACATCCCCAAAGGAGAGTCCTGGAGAAGAATTACAATTCCAGTTTCTATTCAATATATTCTTTTCTCATGGTTGAATAATATTCCATTGTGTATATTTACCACATTTTTTTATCTATTTATCTATTGATGAGCATTTGTGTTGTTTCCACATCTCGGCTACTGTGAATAATCCTGTGGTAAACATAGGAGTCATATATCTCTTCCAAATCTTGTTTTTATTTCCTTTGAGTATATACCTAGAAGTGGAATAGTTGAATTTCTGGATTGTATGATAGATCTATTTTCAATTTTTTGAGAACCCTCCATATTGTTTTGTATAGCGGTTGGACCAATTTACCTTCCCACCAACAAATCCTTGCCAGAACCTGTTCTGTCTTAAGCAAAGAGGTTTTTTAAAGTCAAAGAGAGAGAGGGGGAGAGAGAGAGAGAGAGAGAGAGAGAGAGAGAGAGAGAGAGAGAGAGAGAGAGAAGTATTACTAGATAAGTAAGAGCATAATTAGTGATTTATAAATTTGGAAAATCCATGAAAGATAGAATAAATGGTGAAATAACATAGATAGATAAAACTGTAGCACAAATATCGTACAAGAGAATATTGAATATTGAAGAAGTAGAAACTATTCTAAGGGACGTTCCACGTTCTGAAGTGTTAGATTGGAGAACTCCATTTTAAAATCTGGTTGTTTAACTTCTGTCCCTTTAACTCCAAACTGGCCTTCTTTGTGCCAGATTTTAGGCCACAGAGAAATTTGCCTAATGATGGAAAAAATGAATATGAATGGTTCTACTGCCAAGGCGGATCTGCACTTTATCTCTCTGGCAACATCCAAAAAGAAGAGATGAAAAGCTAATTGTGCATTCTCCCTTCCATGACAGGATATCTCATCCCTTTCTCATAGTACAGAAGGCAGTCAGTCTATAATATATAAAAATAATACCTACAAAAATATGAACAGAAAATAAATATATAGAAGACCACCCCATGAAGAATTCTTAAATACATCATTTCAAGTGAGCTATGAATTGACAAGAAATAGCCACATGTATGCACATACACACTTTAAAGTAATAGAATATTAAATCTGAAATGTTTCTGAAAGTGTCCCCACATTAGAGCTACACATGCAGTGTATCTTAGAGTACCTTCTTTCATGCACCAGAAACATAAATGTGGGTAAGGGAGGGGAGGTGAGAGCAAAGCTCCTGACAACTGTGTGTATGGCCAGACAGACCACAGCCTAATTTCTTAACCAGCCATAGTTCCTAGGCCCATGAATACTCAGAGCTTTTGTCTTCATTCAGAAAGAACATACACAAAAAACTAACCCTTTAACAGGATATATGGAGAGATATCCGAGGACACTCAGTATTCAAGAAAAGTGTCAGCTAGACCACACCTAATTATGTGTGGGAAGAGATAGGAAGAGGAGTGCCAGTATTGCTTAATTTTACAATTTATCACATAGGTTATCAGACAATGAAGATTCATGTCCTGAGCAGATTGAGAAAACAGTTTTTCACTGGAAGATCGTGGGCACTATGCTTGATGGTCTTTTTCATCTGCACTTTTTAGAGAGGAAAAAAAAGGTGTTTTCATTTATGCAAAATATTGCTGACTCTCATTATGTTAAATCATAAAACTATTCTATATATTTGATAAATAGCTGAAAGGATGGACTATGATGGCCCTGAACATGTTTTTCTTCAAATCCATTTCTTTTTCTTGCTCTCTTCTGCTCAATATCTCTGGAGAGCTGACCTTGCAGGCTGTATTTCTCAGCCTTCCAAAACAGCTGGATTCAAGCTGGGTTTGGACCATGGGACACGTGAGCAGAAGATTAGATTTATCTATACAGAATGAACCTCCCTCCACTTCAAACCCCTTTCTGGGATTTTTACATAGGCCGCACAGCAACTTTATTTTTAGTTCTTACACTCTGCAAAATATTTGGGAATGGTTTTCACTTCCAAATCAGACTATTAGTTCCTGGATACCTGGAAAGGCAAATTCCATTCCCCTCCCCCAGTTTTATTGACATATAATTGACATATAGCACTGTATAATTTTAAGGTATACAGCATAATGATTTGACTTACATACATTGTGAAATTGTTACCACAATAAATTTAGTTAACATTCATCATCTCATATAAGAACAAAAAAAAAAGAATATATATTTTTCCTCATTATGAAAAATCTCAGGGTTTACTCCCTAATGACTTTGTCATGTACCACACAGCAGCAGTAACTACAATCATCACGTTGCACATTACATTCTTTTTGGATTCTACACGTTAAGCACAAAGTGAACAGTAAATAGGTTGTTTTAACTTTATGTTTTTAATAAAAACAAAGAACAAAAGAAGAATCCTAGAGAGGAACCAAAGCCTCCCTTTTCCTAGTTTGTAATTCTGGCTATCTGTTCTATTTGTACCAGAAAAATAAATGTACAAGGCTGTGTACCCAGGTTCCTACAGACCAACGAATCAAGAAGCCAGAATACCACTCCACCCAACCTTCTGATCTCAGATCCTGATAAGGTATAGAGGAAAAGTCCTGCATAACCCCTCTATGCCTAGGAACTATGTTGGTGGGGTTCGCCCTGGCTGAAGCAAGGTTCATGGTACTAATACCTGGAGTCAAAGGGTCAGAAATTACATTTATCTGTGCCTTAAGTGACAAAATAAATAAATTAGCACTTTTTCATTTATCTCATGCTTAAAAGAACTCACAGGTGAAGTTCAAGGAGGGATACTATTGCCAGTAGGATCAAGTAGCCATTATCTTTACTCATTGAAACATATATATATACATATGTATGTATGTATGTATGTATGTGTGTGTGTATGTATGTATGTATATATGTATGTATGTGTATATGTATACACACACACATCAGTCATAAAACCAACGGGAGACAAAATTCCCTCAGATGCCTTACATAGAGAGACTTTAACAAAAGATCTAATTGCATAAAGGTAGACAGGGTTAAGAAAACAAAAAAGGGATGCTGAAAAACCTGGAGATCAGGGAGAGTTATAAACCATTCTTAGCCCAGGAACCAAAGGGGAAAGAGAAACATTAAAGCAGAATCTCTGCTCCAAATTTCCTTCTCTTCTTAGTGCCTTCCACTGTATAACCCAACTAGAATCGGTCCAAATGGGAACTTGGGTGATATAGTCCATTTGGGCCAACATCCTAGACCATCAAGCAAAGCACAAAGGATGAGCTGTAGGTTTGTTTCACTGGGAAGGGCAGTGAAAATAACAAGCCCAAGTTTTCAGTCAATATCTATCACCTAAGGATGGATATGGCATATGCTCAGGTGAGAGATACCCTAAAAACAAAGAACAAGTATAATTTTGCAGAAAAATCCATGAACAGCCAGCAAACTCCAAACCAGACACTGACACAGATACAACCTGGAACTCTATTACTAACCATTAAACAGGGACCTAAGTAGTCCCAGGGAAACTAGGAATTTGACAGAAAGGTGAGAATGCATCCCCAAGAAAAAAACATTGTCAACTAGCATCCTTTCAGAAGCTTGTATGTAAAAATACTTGGTGAACTGTGGAAGCACTTGTATAACTTAGAATTACTAGTTACTGCTATTCTTATCAACAGTCCAGTCCAATTTGGAGCACCTGAGAAGTCATTGTCATGGTCAGATGGAACTTAATCATGTTACATGCACATTACCCCATGATGCTGGCTCTGAAAATATTATATCTCAGTTCCAAAACCACCATTCTGTACACTTAGCTATTAATAGAAAGGCAGGGAATCATGAACCACAGTTATCATTTGCCATTTGGTTCCCTGTTATAGTCTGCTGCTTGGAGGATGCTGGAAGGAGACTCAAAGGACAAGTATCTCCGTTATGTTTGCTTGGCATTCCTGCTAAGGCCACAATAGCAATAGTTCTTTGCCTAGTGGCATTAGATCCAGTTTCTAGGTTTAATTTTTCCCACACCAACCTCATCATGCTCCCTTGGAAGTAATAAAACCAGACACCAGTGAGATCCTTTGCAGGGGTCTGAGTCCCATGTCCATGAGGAGTCCTCCTCTGTGCTCCTGAGGCATGAGTTCCCCCTAACCAGAGGTTTGGGTCTTGGCTCCATGTAGTTCACCATCTTAGTTTCTGAGGCACTGGAAACAGAAGGAAAGCTTCCTCTCAGTGTAGGTATGAGTGTCAGCACTGGGGACACCCTCCACCAAATTCTAGGCTCTCATAATCTTCTCTTTGTTCCATAGATGTACAAATAGAAGCAACTTCCTACAGGTATTATCTCTGCATTATTTCTGTGTTTCCTTTATCCCTTTTCAGTCCTCCAATAACTATTTATCTAGTTCCTTGAATTAAATACTCCCAGTTCTAAGCACTGGTATGATTTCTGTTTTCCTGTCTATAGCCTAACATATCCACTTCAACTTTCCTTGGGGAGAGAGTCTAAATGCAGCAACATAAATCCAACCAGATTAAACCATGTCTGCATTTGGTTCTTGACAAACTTGGTACTCCAAATAAAATTAATTTCTAGGTGGTTTTTGCCAAAACCAAGAACAGATTTATTAAGCATTAATTATGATATTCATATTTCTGAAGAAACTATACAGATTGGAGCTGAATTAAGCAGTTATTTTTCACATAATGCTTGTGCTATAAACCTTTTTTAATAGTGGAGGGAAATTAAGAATGTTTGACAAAAAAATTTAGGTTACTGACAAAGCAGTAAAATACGTATTGATAATGATACTAGCTGTTAGAGATAGGGAGATCTGAGACAAAGAGAAAAAGTAAGAATGTTTGAACAATTTAATAACCATGGGCAATGCACATTATATTTGCAAGATTCAGATGATAAAAATCAGTAATTAGTAATCATACACTTTTATTCCCATCTTCCTCTTTAAAAATATTTCTCATTTGAAACTGAAACTGGGTTATTATTGTCTAGGTCATTGAAAATCTTTCATCTTAAATTAAGAAATGTTAACATTATTGTGGTTATATGAGGAAAATATTGATATGTAATTTTCAGCACATACTTTTTAAATTAAATTTATAGAGGTGACATTGGTTAATCAAATTATATAGGTTTTAAGTGTATGATTCAATAATATATCATCTGTATAATGCATTGTGTGTTCACCACCTAAAGTCAAATCTTCTATCATATATTTGACCCCCTTTACCTCATCTACCTCTCTCATCTCCCCTTTCCCTCTGGTAACCACTATACTGTTGTCTGTGTCTATGAGGTTCTGTTTGTTTGTCTCATTTGTTGCTTTCAGTTTTATCCCACACATAAGTGAAATCATATGGTTCTTAACTTTTTTTGTCTGACATATTTTGCTGAGCATGATTATCTCAAGATCCATTCATGTTGTTGGAAATGGCAGTATTGAAACTGAAATGATCCTTTGGGATGCTTTCAGACCAACCATGAGTCTCAACATTTTAACCTCTCTAAACAGCATTTCACTCATCTATACAAAGATCAGGACTAGAAAGATTAACTTCTAATCCAAAATTCAATCCAATCTAAATAAAAAAAAATTCAAGTTTTTGAAACTAAAACACATTACATTTTTGCTGTGCTGGAATGAAGAACTTTCAGAACAGCCCTGCGTATCTGTTTGGTCTTCACACTGTAGATTATAGGGTTCATCACAGGGGGGAGAAACAGGTAGGCATTGGCAATCAGAGTATGTACATAGGGTGGAGCCCGTTTCCCAAATCTGTGAACAAAGGACAGACTGATCAATGGGATATAGAATACAGCAACAGCCCCAACATGGGAGATACATGTGCTGAAAGCTTTCTTCCTCTCTTCTGGGGACGCGATGCTGAAGACAGTCTTAA
>JAQQSQ010002413.1:0-10878 GCA_028627145.1 Eidolon dupreanum | reverse complement strand
GTCATATAATATGTAATTTAATTCCCCCCAGGTGCTTCTAGAAAGTAGCTATCACTATCCTTCATGTCAGTTAGAAATGCTTCAGGTACGAGTAACAGAACACCCAAAGACTAGCACTGACTAATTATCTCCTGCAACAAGGAGTCCCAAATTTGATGCAACAGTTCAACGTTGTCATCAAGGAGCTTTCTATCTTCCCCCTGTCAATCCCCATCCATGGGCTTTTATTAAGCTCATCATCTCACAGATATAAGATGATTATTTTAGCTACAACTAGCACATCTTGGCACAAAGAAATCCAAGGCAGGAAAGAAAGGGAAGGAAAATGTTTTGCATAAACCTCTAACCAGACTTTTTATTGGTCAGAACTTGGTCACATGCCAGCTCCTCAACCAATCGCTGGCTTAGAACAAATATGATACATCTCCTTGGTAAGCACATCTCCAAGCGGATGAACCTAGGGCTCTTTTAGCAAGGAAGATAGAGGTAATAACTATTTAGTGGACAACTAGCAGTGTCTGCCACATGCCTATTCTATAAACAATGAAACAGAGGCTCCAAAAGAAAAAGTGAAATTCTCAAGGTCACCCAGGCCACAAGAGGCAAAGGTAGGATTCAAACCCAGGTGGAGATATTCCAGATCAAGCGTCTTCATGATGACATGATAGCAAGTGAAGATATATGTTCTGATGCTCTTTTAATTCATATTTCTGAACCTTCTTCTTGCCAATTATATAGTTTCTGCTGGACTCTACCTGGTCACCTCAAGTGTGGACAGGATCCCAGACTCACTGACCACCTGGCCCCATCACAGTTGCAGCCAACCTGACGAAGACTTCCAGTTTGCTATTTGGGGGTACCCACACACAGCTCTGCTGCTTTCCAAGCATAGCCATTAACACCCAGCTGTTAAAGGCAATGGCTCCCTGTTTACATTGAGCAATTTTTATGACATCCAGTGAACATGAGAGAATTGCAACCGGGACCATTTATAGACTTAATTTTTAGGCCTGCAATGATATAACTGTCTAATGCTTTTCCCAGGTATGGATTGGGAGAAGCTGTGTGCATAAACCTTGAATTGACAAAGGAACGATATAAAAGGGTAAAGGTCACAGAAAAACCCAGTGGACAATGCTCTGACTAGGGGATCAGGATACCTCCTTCTAGTCCCATCTCTCATGTTCACCAGCTATGTGACCCTGAGCTGGCCATCTCTCCTCTCTACAGCTCCTTCCCATCCTCCTTGCTTTTGTCCACAGACGCCCTGGACAAAAAGAACTAATTCTTACTCATCCTTGTTTCCTTTTTACTGTCATAGACCTGGCACATAGTAGGTACTCAGAAAGTGTTTGCATCGAGAGAATGAGTAAATAAATGAAGTGAATGGATGTCTCTCTTCCTTAAGAGAGAAGTAATACCTGTTTTCCTTGTTCCTTTCTTCAAGAGGAAAAACTCCACCCAGTTTGAATGAATACAGGAATGAATGAAATGTTTCAAAGCTGGGATTGTGTTTACTGACTCCACTTGGCCATTAATTTGCTAGTTCTTCCCCCTAGAACTTTCTTCCCCTAACGCATTCAGATCTCAGCTCAAATATGTCTTCTCAGGGATGCTGTACCTCATTGCCCTATCCAAGATTGACTTTCCCCATCTTCAGCACCACTTTATACATCGTTCCATCTCATTCATATTTCTTCCTAGTGCTTTTCTCAGTGTGTAATTATTTGATTTCTTTGTGCTCTGCCTCTCTCGCTACAACATAAGCTACTTGAAAGCAGAACTGTATCTTTCCTATTCCCTGCGGTATCCCCATTAGAATGTCTGGCACATAGCAGAAGTTCAATCAATATTTACTGAGTGGATGAAAATATGGATATGACTTCCAATCTTTTGTAAGGCTTCCAGCGGCTCCCTCTCCAAAGCCAGAGGTTCTTTCTCTTCTGTTAAACCTCGGGTCTCTCACAATATAAAGCATCTTAAAAATCTTCCCAGCCTTGTTGTCAGTAACTCCACACTATCTTGGCTCCCTACCCCTCTGACCATGCTCCCAATTCTTCTCCTACTGCCAGAGTCCTGCTCCTCACCCTCTTGTTTACTAGCTATGTTTCATTATGGTACGACCACACAATGGAACACTATACAGCCATTAAAAATGATGGTAAGGGAGTGTGTATGTTGACATGGAAAGTCACTCATAATATATTGCTAATTAGATCACAGTATTTTATATAGTTATATTCCATTTCTACAAAATTCATGGGTAGGTATGTGTGCATGTACCCAATGGTCACAAAAGGAAGATTATCCAAGAAAATATTGCCAGTGATATTATTGATGTATTTTCTTTATCTTTCCCTGTTTTCTAATTTTCTTATGATGCTTCTATACCCCTTGTACTTCTGAAAATGTTAAATTGAAACATATAAAATTACTATTTTGATAGACCAAAAGCAGTCAAATATCTTCCATTTCATATAATTGCATGAAATAAATGAACTATAAGATCACCTAGCATTTAGGCAGGGTCGAGCATTAGAAGGCGTTAGAGAAAATGCAAAGACTAAGAGACCCAAGATTGTGTGCTGAGTGGAGCTGCCGTGTAGGGAACCCAATTGCACACAGTGGGACCAAGTCTGAGGATGGAGTCATGGGGTGGGTCTCTTCAAGCCAAAGACTATATTAAGGCACTAAAGTCCTTAGTCACTGCTCATCAACAGGTGTCACCTGGGATTACTGATTAGGTAAGCATTGGGACAGCTGGAGGTGATTTCTGTTGTGTCCGTGGATTTGTGTCCTCTGCCTGGGCTCCATATACCAAGTGCCTGATTTGATAGTGATGGCACTCAGTTATCCCTTGAGAAGTCAGCTGTGTGCCACAGTTAGCAGCCCGGGAGGCCAAGTCAAGATTCACCAAAGGAAGAGAGGAGAAGGGAGGGGAGAATAAAGGGAAGGAAGAAAGAAGATTTCTATTTCTCAAGCACAAGGGTCAAAGGCAGGTATCTTCCCCAATGTTCTAAGCCTTTTTTTCTCTATAGTTTCTGAAAAGGGAAGTGGCAACGTATCCATGACAGTCATTTCAGAGAACAGAATGGTCAATATTGAATAAAAATCCGATTTAGACGGTCAAAAGAGGCTTTCATGAAGTTCGTCAGCGATGAACGTGATGTGCTATGTCGTCTGTCAGAAGGTTTGGTCACAGATAAAGCACCTGGCTCAGATATGGGAAATCCAAGGGTAAGGAAGATGCAGAGCGGGTGCAGTGTCCCGGGCTTTGGTGGTTCTGGGAGGGGTCGAAACCAGCCTCCATCACTGTACTCGGGCCGCTCACCAACATGCTTTGGATGGTCGGTGTGAACATTCACTTCAGGGGAAGCCGGGCGCTTGCTCCGCATAGCCTCTGGAAGGCAAGGGCTGGGGTGAGCTTAGACGCATCTGAAGAAATAACAGGAAAAGCAAATGTAACATACTTGCACACTGAAAAGAATTAAAAAGCCGAAATGAAATGGCAGGCCCCAGAATTTGGGGGGGGGGGGGAATTCAACAAAAATGACAAAAAAATTTAAAAAAAAAACAAAACCTGTATTTAACTTACTAAAGAAAAGGAGAGAAGGAATGTGACTGCACTAGAAATCAAAGAAATGCAAATTAAAACAAGAAGGTGTGAATTCTCTATTGTCAAATTAATAACAATTTTAAAGGTTAAAAGTGTATATAAGACCCTATGATGATGGGTGTTCTCACAATACTTCGTGTGGATATATGAATTTATATATACGTATACATTTTTTTTTTGAAATTAACAATATATAACAGAAAGTTTTAAGGGTATTCAATACTCTTGACCCAGTAATCCTATTTCTGAGCATATATCTTAGGAAAGCAATCCTTTTTTAAAAAATTAAACTTTAATTTATTTATACTAGTTTAAAAACTGAAACAACTTACGTTTTCAATAATATTGGGATGATTGCATATGATGACAAATTCACTTAAATCATATTACAAAAATTTACAATGATGTTTATAAAGGTATGTTAATAAAGATGAACAAAAACACATAAAATGCTTATCACATAATATTAAGTGAAAAAAAGCAGGAAGAAAGCTGCATATATAGTAGAATACAAGCTTTGTAAAAATAAAAATTAAATGGAGTAAAGAAGACAAAGAAATAACTCAACAGTGAAAATTAGTTGGAGGTGATTGGAATATAAGTGATTTAGGGAGTTTTCTTCATATTTATCTTATTCTCCAAGATTTCTTTAATACTTGATGATAAAACAAAATAATCTACATATTTGACTGGCAAAATTTTTTTTAAGTGATGCATGTCAAATACTCTGCAGTTTGTAAACCATAAACAATAAAGTGCAATGACACATGTACACTCCCAACACATGTACCCCACTGTGTCTTCCTTCCCCCCAAAACAGTCTTGCCTCACTCACTCCATTACAGTGGAATTGGGGTTTGGGTCAATTTGCTGAACGAACTCACACAGTGCACCAATGTCAGCAAACTCAAATGAGAAAAAGAAGGCAAAATACACTATGAGGACGAATCTAATGAATCTTATAAAGCACCATCAACTTAAGACAGAAAAGCAAAACTAAAGAGCATCCCTTCTTGACCTGACCATAATAGAAAACGAATTCTAGAAATGTGGAAAGTGGGCAAACCAGGAAGGGACATCTTAAAAACAGACTTTTTAAAAATCTCAAAGGGAGTCGAAATATTCTTCTCTCAGAAGACATGTAAATGTACATACTATTTGTGAATTTGGTGATAGGCAAATGGAAGCTACTGTTTCCACGAGGAAAAGAACCAGCCTGTGGAGTTTAAATCTCTACTCCTTCACTTGCTGGCGGGGTGCTCCCTGTAGGTCGCCTCAGCCCTTTCGGAAGGAGGCTCAGTCTCCACATCTGTGAAATGGGAAATGCATGCCGCTTCTCTGAGCTGTTGCCATGAGTCATTCATTGCTCATGACTGCTTATCTGTTAAACACATCTTCTCTGCGCAAGGTGCCTCACGCACATTCTCTTTATTAATCAATAATAAGATCGCAAAGGTCCAAGGTATACGGGTTTTATGAACTCTGCCTTACTTTCCCTTGGTTAATTCAGTTCAGAAAAATAGCTTGCATCTTAAATGCTAGACCAAAAGTAGCAAGAGTTGGAAACAGGTCATTTGGTCCAACCCCCTGCCCTCAGGCCGGTCTGGAGCTCTCCAGCATGCCTAACATGCCTTCCTTCAATCAGCGGGGATTTGTTGAGCACCTACTGTGTGCCAGGCACAATGCTGGGTGTTAGAGGCACAACCACGGATAAGACAGCACCACTGTCTGGTGAGGGAGACAGACCAGAGAACAGGTCTTTGCAACACAGGCTGACGTGGGAACCATGACAAATCCCAGGATCCCCATTTACTACCCACGTGTCCTGGGACGAGTTAGTCCACCTCTCTGTACCTCGGTGTTCTCACCTGCAGGGAGTGGACGATAACAGTTCTTGCTGTACAGGTGTCTGAGTGGCTAGCATGGACTAATACATATAGGCCACTTAGAACAATGCTTGGCACATACGACAGCTTTTGAAGCGCTTGCAATCGGCATTAGTCTATATTAGTATTTGGATTAGTATTAGCTTTTAGATTAAGATTAGGATTAGGATTACCATAAATAAAGCACCGGGGAATACAGAACAAGACACCTTATGCAGCCTGGAGACGGGAATAGGTGGGGAAGACTTCCTGGAGGAAGCGACGTTGAAGCTGAGCCCTGAAGAATGACGAGGAGTTCACTTGGTGAATGTGATGGTGGAAATGTATTCTAGGAAGAGAGAATTATGTGTGCAAAGGCCCAGAGCTGAGAGAAAGCGGAAGGCATACAGTTTACTTCTGGACACGCCAGCATGGCTGACACACAGAGGCGCAGGGCAACATCGTTAGGCGATGGAGCTGTTGAGGGAAGCAGGAGCAGAGACCAGAAGGTCCCATGAGCCAGCGGGGGCGGTTTGGACTCTCTGGCGAGGTCGCTAAAGGCTTTGGTGGGGGAGTTATATGAACAGGTTTGGGTTCTAGAAAGCTCTTTCCAGGGGCCATGTGGGGAAGGACCGAAAGAGGTTTGGTTGGAGGCAAGGAGTCGGGGAGAAGGCAGCTGCCATCGTCCAAGGGAGGGCGGAAGGCCACCCAACCTAGGGCTTTGACCCAGAGGTGGAGAGCAAGGGGCAGGTGCCTGAGAGTCAGAGGGCCAAGGCCAATCAGCAGAGCCCAGGGGTGAGGGGTGAGGAGGAGGGGCAAGCTGGGAGTGGGCGGGCTCTCGGCTTGAGTGACAGGGACTTCGGTTTGAGACCAGTATAAGATCGGTGTTGAGCTTCTCATGTTTCCTGTTCGTATCCATAACAAGATGAGGAAGTTTTCGAAGGCCAGGAACTGTTTTAACCTTCTGTGAATCCCCGAGGCCTGGTACATAGTGGGCGCGCTCAACGAATGCGCCCTTGGCTCTGGCCTCTCCCAGTCACCGGCCCTTCCACTGGGCTGAGCCCCTGCCAAGGCCTTTACCACGGAAAAGCAAACCACAGTGGGTTTCCAGAAATGTGGAAAACATCCCCTCAGGAATCCAGATGTCCCCAGGCTCTCCTGTGCAGCAGAGAGGTCGTGGGAGGGGGAAGCCAGGCTGGGGAGGAAGGCCTGGGCTGGCGGCCACCGCGGCCCAGCCCCGGACAGCCACGAGCAGCCCATGCGGAATGGGCCTGAAACAGAGTTGGGTGGGGACGCGTGGACCTAGAGCGCAGGTCTGCGGACGGTCTGATGCCCGAGCTCCCCAGCACACAGCGACCACCGAGGAAGGCCAGGACCAGCAATAAAACTCTACCTACCCTGGACCGCAACACACACACACACACACACACACACACACACACACACACACACACACACACCACCTCCTCCTCATCGCTCTCTATGGAGCATCCATGAGATGCCCAGGGCTGGGCTAGGTGCTCTGCACATATTGTCTCCCATGATCCTTTACATCCCCGAAAATGAGATCCGAGATGATGGACAGATGAGGAAACTCAGGCCCAGAGCCATGAACTCGCTTGCCCGAGATCTCACAGCCAGAAAGGGAGGGATCAGGGATGATGAACGGAGGCCTGTGTGGTCCTGAAGCCCTCGCTTTTAACCACCAGCCCAAAAGGCCAAAGCCTGGAGCAGGTGGCCCGTGAGGTCAACTCAGCACGCAGACATGTTTTGTTTGGACACGATGCTGCTTTAAAAAGTGGGAAATTTCAAATAAAAATCCAGATTTCCAGCTTCCTTTAGAGAGCAGGTCTGGCAACCCCAGGCCTACCTTCCACAGGGACCCAACTGGCGGGGCTGAGGGGTGACTGCCCCTCAAACCAGGCTCGTGCCTTACCCTCCCCATCGCCAGCCCACATCCCTCAATGGCGTCCCCTGCCTGGCCCCTGAACGCACCTGAGTTTGGACCTGCATCACAATGGGGCCCCTCTCTCGCAGCCTGTAGTCCCTTCTCTCTCGTTCTCCTGTTAAGTGCATGATCTTTAAAATCAGGCCTGGGGCCCATGACTTCCCCTTTCTGGGTCTCAGTTTCCTCATCTTTAAAATGGGGAGGATGAGAGTACTTATCTGATCAAGGGCTAGGGAGAGAATTATGTGAGCCTCCCAACTCTGGGTTTGGGCTCCCTTCCCCCTTCCCCTGAGCAGAAGAGGTTCAGGGGACGCTAACAGTCACCCAGGCCCAGGCCAGGCAATGTCTGTCACAGTGGGACTGGAACAGACCTTGTGGGGGGTGACCCCCACGAGGATGAAGAGCCACCACTAGGCCCCACCAGCGTGATAAAACTTGTTGGCCGAGTGAACTTGCTGGTTCTTTCTGTGTCTCTCGGCCTCTCCCTCACATCTTCACAGTGAGAACTCACTGTATGGAAGTAAAATCTCTTAACAATGGAGAGGGCCTGAGGCTCGGTCCTTGTTCCCCGTCTCTTTGTTCTACATTCACTTGCTCTGTGATCTTTTCAGCCTCAAAGCTTTAAACACCATCACCATTCACATACCAACGACTCTCAGATTTACACCCTCAGCCCAGACGTGCTCCTGACCCCAGACTGCATATCTAACTGCCAAGTCGGCGTCAACACTTAGATGTCTGGTGGACATCTCAGACTCAACACGCCAAACGTGAAGTCCTGATCGTCCCCCCAAAACGGGCTCCACCCATAGGCTTCCCCCCGCTCAGGTGATGGCAACTCCATTCTTTTAGCTGTTCAGGCATAAAACCACCAAAGCCAACCTTGATGCCTCTCTTCCCCCAATACCTGACATTAGGAACTGATGTCCCTTGCCACCTCCACGGCTATCACCCTGGTCCAAACCAGTGTCATCTCTTACCTGAACTATTGCAATAGCTTCCTAACCGGTCATCACCTTGCAGGTACCCTTACCTCATACAGACTATTTTCTGCACAAAAGCCAGAGTGATCCTTTTAACAAGCAATGCGCCTAATACTCGGAGTAGATGCTAGAGTTCTTAACAATGGCCCACACGGCGATTTATTGTCTGGAGCCCTCTCTGACCTCACTTATAGCTGTCCTCTGCTTTCATAGAATTTCAGTGTCATGCACAAAGTCAGCACGCTAGTAGGGCAAAGGACCGGGATTAGAAAATTTAGGTCTGCTTTGACTTCAAGGCTCTCAGTTCTTCTACTACAAAGCACAACTTCCCCGTAAGTCTCATTGCTTTCCTTGGACTACAGCTCCCACAGCTCGAAAATAAAGAAACCCCATCCCACCTGGACTACATGAGAGTGGGTATGGGGTTAGAGATTTTCTAAGATTATATTCCACTTCCAATATTTGATGAATCTGAATGAGACTTGAGCAGGAGCTATGTTCTAGTCATTTCTACATCTCTGATGCCCGACAGTTAGCAAACATGGAATGAATGGGTGGGTGAATGTGTGGGTAAAGGATGGGTAGATGTATGGGTGGATGCATGAATGGATGGATGGGTGGATGGATGGATGGATGGATGAATGGATAGATGGAAGGTGAATGGGTGGATACATGGGTGGAAGGTAATTGGACAAATGGATGGGTAGATGAAATATAGGTGAGTGGATAGATGTATGGATGGATGAATGAAAGGTGGATATATGAATGGATGGATAGATAGATGAATGGATGGTTGAATGAAGGATAAATTAATTAATGAATTAATGCACAAATAAGGGAAAAGCAGAAAGCTGAGGAGAAAATATTGCTGAAGGGATTGTTTCTTGGAGCTCTGCCTTAGAGTTGGAGAACTAAGATAATACCAAAGGCAAGAGAGCCTCGATTACTTCTCAGGTGTTCGATGGGAGACCAAAGTTTGAACCAAGGGGTCATCGAGAGGTAGGTTGTGACAGAGGACAGAGCACAGACTTCAGAGTTAGAAGGACTTGGGTTCAGATCTTGTCATTGCTGCTTACTAGCTGTGTGACACTAAGTCCCAGTTTTCTCGGGGGCATCGGGGATAATGGAATGCTCCCCTCCTATTGGGTCACTGTGAGGACTGAATGAGATAGTACGTCAGTATCTAATTTAAAGTGCCTGGCACATGACCGGTATGTGGAAATGGGGCTGCCATTACGGTCATAAAAGGCCGAAACCAGGAAGAGGGGCCTCGGCCAGGTCTGGCACCTCGGGGTGCCTTCTCAGTCTTGACACCACCCGAGAAGCTTTGATGAGGGGTGCCAGAGGCAGAGGCCAAATGTTCTGTCTATATCTGCCCATCTCCTGGTGACCGGGCTCTGTGGTCCAGCTGGCCAGGGGCCTGGTCGCGAACGCAGCCCAGGCCTGGGTGCAGAGCAGGCCTGGTGGCAAACCTCTCTGACAGGTTCAGGGGTTGCTCTTAAGGGGCCAGCCACCTGCCCTGCTGCAGCCCACTTAGGGGGAGAATCTGGCCTTAGGGTCCAGGGCCTCAACTTCTCAGGAAACATTCAGACATGAGAAACTTTCCATCCACATTGCAGGAATTTTGGGTAGAAAGGAAAAAACTAAAAACCTTCATCCTTTGGCCTCTGGGAGAATATTCCTTTTATGTGAAACTGGCAGGGAAGAAAATTTAAGATTCCTTCTCCTTCGCCTAATTGATATCAACATAAAATATTCTGGTGTTGTTTTAATAAGACTTTGGTTTTCCAGCAGGAGTAGGGAAGAAAAAAAAAAAAAAGAAAAGAAAAAAGATCTTCTCCTGGACCAGAATATTTTTAGCGAAAATATTTTGCTTGCATCCTCCCCACCCCCTCCCTCCCCTGTGCCTGCCCTGGCTTCAAAGGCCCAGCAGTGCGTTCTGGGGTGCTAAGCAGCCGGCCCCCACTCGGCAGGCCCCTCCTCCCCTTGCATGGCAGGCAGGCCGGCCGGGGAGTGCCAAGCCAGGAAGATATTTTTTCCAGAAGCGGCATCTGGCTCCTTGGCAGCCACACAAGCAGTTGTGCTAGCAGCCAGGGCTGGCCGGGGTCTGTCGTGTGTTTAGGCTGACTCTCTCCCACAGACGCGATGTTCTCTCTGCTAGGCTGGGCCCCTCCTGCCCTCCCCCCTCGAGAGGGTGGGGGGACCGCAGAGCACCTGAGGGCTTTGCCCCTGGCCTCCCCACAGGGTTGGACACTGGAGACCCACCTGGGCTCCATCTCTTGCCAACTTGACTTTGGGCAGGTGGCTTAACCTCTCTGCGTCCTCAGTCTCCTCAGATGGGAAATCTGAGTCATCGCCATCTACACGAACGGATCTGCCTCCCTGATCTGGCCTGGACCCGACTTTCCAGCCGAATGTCTTACGCGCTTCCCATCACACGTGGAACACCACCACCAGCACCACCTC
>JAQQSQ010002412.1:0-10879 GCA_028627145.1 Eidolon dupreanum | reverse complement strand
TCCGCCTCTGTGTTCCCGTCTCCTCGGGAGGCAGACAGTTTATAGGATGGGGAACATACAAGGGCACCAGCCGAGCCCCGTGACTGCAGCTGATATTCAGCCGTGCCCTGGCGAGGGGGTTTTGTCCAGTCTGCACAAAGGCGCTGTGTGACGGGGCTGAGGCCCTGGTCCACGGCGCCCCCATTTCCCAGGCCAGACCTCTGTGATTTCATGACCCGCCTGACCCTATTCCACTGGGCAGCGGGTACCTCGGGAGCAGGCACCAGGTCTCACTCACCTCTGTATCAGACCGACCGGCACAGATACTAGATTTGTGAATTCAAAGTCTGGCTTCTGATACCCTTTCCACTGCTCCTATGTCCCCTCCTGCCCCCAACACACACACACACACACACACACACACACACACACACACACACACACACACCCCGGGACTCTGAGAACACATCCGGTTTCTCTCCCCAGGCCAGACCGTTAGGGATTGACTTTGCGGGCCATCGGAGTAGGAGAACCAGCCTTAGCTCCCAAAGGGATGGTACCCAGGCTACCCCCACCTGGCCCCGCTGTTACCTTCATGTAGGCGTTGAGGGCAGGTATCCGCATCTCCGCAATCTCCTGTTTCACTCCCACGTAGACTTTGGCTGAGGAGAGGCAGAGCTGTCCTGGGAGCCCCGCCCGGGAACACGGCCCCCCTGGGTGCCCCGCGCTGGTCAGGGCCCTGCCCCTCAACTTCCCACGGCACTGAAGGGGCCGCTCTGAACCAGCCCATCATCCAGCGTGCATTCTCTGAGGTGCACGATCGTCAGCTGATATTTTTCTTGTTTTAATAGATTATTTGTTGCCTATCCAACCTCTGAGTGGTCCTCATCCCTGGCTGCACATTCAGGTCACCCGAGGAGCATTAAAAAATCTCATTGTGTGTGACTCCTAGGGGTGGGGCTCGGACATTAGCATGCTTTGAATCTCAAGTGATTTCCAAGATTAAGAACTGTGGGTGTAGAATATTGCTCAGATCAATAAATATTTGTTGAGAAGATGAATGAATCATTCTTTAAAAGCAAGGTCCAAGTGTTTGAGGGTGAGGGGAAAGGGAAACAGACGATGGCTAACCTGGGGTCCAGGAGCCCCAGGCAAGGACCCCAGTGGACCTGCCCACCCAGAGAGCCCCCTCCAGAAGGGGAATGTGAGCCCTGCCTGGCTCCCGCTGCCCACACGAGGCAGGCAGGGCTGGTGTCTGACCGTGGCAGGAGAATATTGTCTGTGGTCTGGGGTAGGGATGACGACACTTGGGAGTTAGTAGCCAGAAAAGGACAATTAAAGTCACTGATTGGGCTCAGATTGCCGGGGCGGGGGTGAGGGGGTGGGGCATTGGGAATGAGGAAGCGAAGGTGCAGAGAATGGCTGAGGCTTCTGGAAGGAGACCTTGGAGGAGCAGCTGGTGAGGTAGGAAGGGAATGGGAGGCGCTGGCACCACGGAAGGTTAGCGAGAGCTTCCTGGAGGAGGAAGCAGGATAATGAAGATGGGGCCTGAGATGTGTCCAGGGAAGTCAGAGTTAACAGGTCATGGGCCACCACCTCACGTGGAATTTAGCGGAGCAGCGAAAGCCGGAAGGGAGCCGGTGGGCTGAGCAGCAGATGGGCGATGAGAAGGTGAGTCAGAGGGAAGATTTATTGTAAAAGGAAGAAAAGAAGAGCTTTGAGGATCCTCGGGGCACAAGAGGCTTGTCGCAAGAACGCTTACTTATGGCACATGTTTGTTTAATGATAGAAGAGAACTCAACTTGCATTGAAGCTGGCAGAGTCAATAAAGGAGAATGTGAGTAAACAGGGAACGCGCCAGACGAGCTGTCAGGGGAAAGCCCCAAAAGAGAGGAGAGGTGGGCCGAGAGCAGGAGAGTATCCGTCCCCTGCAGCCCAGAGAGGGCGAAGGGCAGGTGCAGGCGGAGCCAGCTCCAAAGGAGGAAGAGAGACGCCAGGAGACCCTGGGGGACAGCTTCAGCTCATCCTGAGGCTCCATGGGGAGGAACCACAGGCATTTGCTCAGACAGAGAGACAGTAAGAGCGAGTGGAGGTGGGGTTCAAGCTTGAAGAAGGAAAGAGCAGGCAAGGCTCTGTGCTTTGGGGAAAGGATGCTAGTATGAGGCCTGCAGGGCATGGAGGGCCAGAGAGACCACACAGGTGGGGATCACACCTGCAGGGCCCGAGCACAGGTGCTGAGAGGTCAGAGGTTTGGGCCTGTCCAAGGTGCAAGTCAGGACCGAGCTGGGGAGGAAGGCCAGAAGGCCAGGGGGGAGGGGGCTGTCCAGAAGCTGTCCAGCTGCCCACCGCGTCTCAGCAGGGCAGAGAAGGAGGGGGAGCCACGGAGACCAGAAGCAGCCGGGGACCGCAGCGGTAGAGAGCAGTTCTCATGGAAGGGTTGGAGGGAGGACTGGAAGATGAGTCTGTGCGTTTACCTGGGGAGACACAGAAAGCCTGACTCAAGGGCGAGAGGCCGGTGTTCATGTGCTCTAAACCGTGGCCGCGGTCCCCTGTGGATGGCTGAAGCCATAAAGGTCATCGGAGCACAGGAGGTCAAGGGCTAGGAAGCCGGAGAGCTAGAGGAAGCAGCGAGAGACTGCCAGTGGGGGGCCATGGACCCAATGAGCAGCCAAACAGAGTAACGGGCGGTGTCAGCACAGCTGGAGGCAGAGCCGGAGGATGCAGCTCTGCCCGGGGCCGGGGACCAGCAGCCTACCTGGGAGGGTGGGCAGTTTGCAGGTGAAGGGGCTGGTCTTGCTCTCGGGCCCGTACCGCTCCTCCAGCTTGCTCTGCAAGGCATAGAACTGGCGGTAGCGGCGGTAGATGAGGTACTTGGATCCTCCTTTCGTCTTCACCTCGATGACGAAAACCTGGGGAGGCCAGAGGTCGGGGGGTCGGGCTTTGGAGGCCAGAGGCAGAGGAGGGAGAGGTTTGGAGGTCCCAGGGTTTCTTAGCCTCAGTGTGACATTTGGGGCCAGACAATTCTTTGCTGTAGGGCTGTCCTGTGCACTTTGGGGTGTTGGGCAGCACCCTCGGCCCCCACTCACTAGATATCGGTAGCACCGCCACCCCAAGCTGCAATAATGAAGAATGCCTCACGATATTCCCTGTCAAACATCCACTGTCAAAATGGCCCTACCGGGATAGAAGTTAAGAGATGAGAAAGTCGAAGGTTCAGAGGTCAGAGGGTAAAGGTTTAGAGGCCAGGTCAGTGGAGTTGTAGAGTCAGAGGGAGAAGGTTCAAGGACGTCTCTTACAAAGTGGCTGGTGAAGCCCCGCTTTTCCTCGATGTCGGCGATGTTGGCTGAGATAGCAACGTCATCGGGAAGCTGTTCAAAGTCGCTGAGGGGGGCGGGAGGAGAAGAAGCCCCGGTCACCACCTGTGTTCAGCGGGCCCAGGGGGCACGAGGCAGCGGGCAAAGGGAGCCCAGGCGCCTGCGGCACTCCTTGTCCCCGGGCCGGGCTCCAGAGTGAATCCACCGGGAGGAAGGACCACATAGCAGCAGCTGTGTTGTAATCTAGCAAATGGCTTTGCGACTGCTCTGTCCACCCAGGGCCAATGCATTGAGTGACTGCCTCCTCGGCATCGGGCCCTGCTCTCGGCCCCGGGTCCTGGGGGTAAACAGAGTCAATGCACGCCCCACACGGAGAACGGCTAATTATGCTCGGGTTGGGGAAATCCTCACAGAGCTGGTGACATTTGAGCCAGGTCTAGAAGGAGCTGGAATCCACCAGGTAGGACACGGTGGGGGAGGGCCTTCCAGGCAGAGGGAACGGCGTAGGCAGAGGTTCTGAGGCCCACGGAGTGGGCCAGGCCTCGTGTGGCTGGGATCTGGTGTGATCGGAGATTGCATGGGAAGATGAAGCCAGGCTGAGGAGTCGCTAGTGCTGAGCTAAGGAAGTTCTGCAGGCAATAGGAAGCCATGCGAGGCTTCGGAAGGGAATGAAAAACACAAGGTGATCCCGGCTGACACAGGCCAGCTCAGGCAGCTGTGCGGAGAGTGAAGGGACAAAGTGCCTTCCTGGGAGGCTTTGAGGTACTTCAACCGAGAGGTGATGTGGGCCAGACCCAGGCAGTGGGGACGGGAGTGAAGGACAGACACAGGATATCAGCTCTGACAGACACTCTTTCTGCTAATCAGGGTCTAGTTTTGTTCGGGGTGGCAATGTGCCTAGTTCCAAGGTAACAGATCACAACTGGGTTGAGCCTAACGTAAAGACCCTGGTCCTGTCTCCCATCCTCCCTTGCAGCCAGGAGCAGCCAGGTAACAAGTTCTGACCAATTAGACCGAAGAGGAGATCTACTGCAAGGGTCTTTTGAGTGTTTGTTTTCGTGATCCAGAGGAATAGACAAGGCCGGCATGGTCTCCTTCCCTTCCCGCTTCTGCCTGCCTTGAAAGCAGATGTGACATCTGGACCTGCAGCAGCCACATTGCATCCATGAGGCAAATGCATGAGGAAGATCACAGGAATCTCTGGGGTGCTGGTCCTGAAGTTGCTAAGCTGCAGAACCAGCTGTGACCCTCTGGACTTCTTATGTGAAAAAATAAACCCCTGCTTGTTTAAACCACTGTCAGTTCCTCTGCTCCCTGCAGTCTTGGACATCGCCAATGGACACACTACCAATTTGCTAGTCATTCCTGAGTTATGACCGGTAGGGTCTGGGGACTGTTTGATGTGGAGTTGAAAGGGCGGCGTGAAGAGTGACACCCACATGTCACCCATACTCTGACCAGGACAGGTGGGAGGGAGCAGGGTTGATGGACTCAGTTTTGGGCGTGCTAATTTGAGAAGCCTCCCGGACACCCAGGTTGAGGTCCAAGAAGAGCTGGTGTGTGGCTTTGGAGCTAAGGGGAGCGGGGTGGGCGTCTCGGCTGCAGTGGGACAGGTACGAACTATCCACCTGTGACTTGTGGTCAAGACCCCCAGAGAAGAGCAGTGAGCAGAGAGAGGGGACTAAAAGGGATGGGTGGAGGAAGAGAAGACAGACAGCCAAGGAGACGGAAGAGGTCTCCGAGTTCAGCCACTGTAGACAAATGAGGAAACAAGAAGCAATCGTGACTTTACCGCTGTAATAATTGGGAAACAGGGTAGGAGTTGAGGGCGGGGGGCAGGGTTGTTTCATCAAAGGCCTCGGAGCTGGCCAGGACCTCGGGAGAAATCTGTTTCAAAGTCTGTATACCCAGCCCCACCCGCTGCTGGTCCCCAGAGGACCTGGGCTGCTTGGGATCTCAGGCCACCTTGGGACACAAGGAAGCCGTCATCGGGACGTGACTCAGGGTGGCAGTGGGTGGGCAGAGGAAATCCCCGTCACTCCCTGAGCAACTCGGTGGCCACGGGCAACCTCCCCACTCACTTCCACACAAGGCCTATGGTAACACCCTTGGGACATGTTTCCTCCTCCACTTTCTCCCCCGAGGCTGTGCATTTCGTAGGTATTTCGTCTGCAGTGTGATGGGCATGGGGCAGGAAGGAACCAGGGGTGTAGAAATGGCTCAGTACGCACCGGGCATTGGGTGGGTTGGGGGATAATGACTACAGCGATTGTCTGAGCGTGTGCTGTGCACCAGGCGCTTTTCTACGTGTCACCTTGTTACAGACAAGGAAACCGAGGCACAGAGAGGTTAACAAACTTGTCCAAGTAAGTCGAAAGGCTGGGTTGCCCCCAGTTTGAAGCACGAAGTAATAATAACAGCAAACTCTTGTTAGCGCCTTCAGTAGCTCAGATACTGTTCTGAGTGCCTTAGGGCATGGCCTCTGCCTGCCTGGGTCTCACGATGTAGTGGAGAAGTTGGTCACTAAACAAATAATTGCATCCTTTCAGTGGTCACAGATGCAGCAGGAGCCTGGACGTCTTACAGGTCCTCAGAGAGTCAGTATGCAGTGGGTGAGAGAGCTTGGCAGGCAGACACTTCTAAGACAGGGGTTATGTCTATCAGAGAGAAACGCAGGGGTACTGTGCACGTCTGATGGCCAGGCTCTCCCAGACCGAGGGTGGTCAGGGAGGGCTTCCCAGAAGCAGCGGCACCAGGTCAGCAGGAGGAGCAAAGAGGAGCTGGCCACAGGACGACAGGCAAGGGAAACAGTGAGTGCAAAAGGCCCCCATGCAAGAAGGGGCAAGTTCAAGGAACTGCGGGGTGGGGGTGGGGGCATCTGAGTCCAGGAAGAAAGTGATGCCAGCCAAAGCCAGTGACATGGGCAGCGCCTACGCACAAAGGGCCCCATGCCTGCTCTGGAGTGGCGGTGGCAAGGTGGGGTGAAGCTGGGAGGCCGCGGGAAGATGGAGAGCCAAGTCCCGCTCTGCCGATGCCAGCGGGGACCTTGGGAAGAGTCCTCTCTGTGCTCTGCCTCCTCTCTCCCCCTGGAAAATGGGGACCATAGCAGTATGTCCGTCTGGGAGGCCGCAGAGGTCCCACTGTAACGAGCACAGCCCGAGAACTCCCACGAGAGCAGGGCCCCTACCCGCTCTGTAGCCCCGGCCCTCAGAACAGCACCTGGCACACAGTAGGTGGCTCAACAAGGGCCACTCTCTGAGTCTGTTTTAGCAAGTCCTGTGGTGGGCAGAGTGGGAATGATCTGGCTGCTGGTGCAGTCAATCTAGGAAGCCCTGCACTGGGACTGGGGTGCAGCAACCCCAAATGGACGTCCCCTTAAAATAGCTGCTCCCCTAAAGACCTCACTCAGGACCCCTCAGAGCTTAAGGCGACTCAAGACCTTCTTGGGCCGTGATGTTCAGGGTTCATACGCGCTCATGTTGTTCATGAAAAGTCCACTTGGGAGCCACCTGGGAGAGCCCAAAATGGCAGCTAGTTCAGGTTTTGTAGCTCCTGCACACAGTAGGTGCTCAAAACATGTTCTTTGGAACCGAACCCACTACCCTCGCACAGCCCCTCCCATCTTTAGATGGCTCAGGGCTTAGAAAGTCCTGCTGTGGGAACTCTCCGCTTTGGTCTCAAGCAGAACACGCATAGGGCGCACTTTCAAATAAGGCCTCCAAGGTGCAAGGAAGCCAGTGATCCCAGGACCTGGCTCTGTGGCCCCATGAAGGGCTGGAGGAGGTGGCCATCCTCCTCTGAGGGACAAGGGTGGCTGAAAAGGGACAGGGAGTGGAAGGGAGGGAGCACAGAGTCTGGCTGGCCACCTTTTAGTGTCATCTCTCTGATCCACATACCCTTCAAGAAATGGGAAGTGTCACAAGCCTCCGACAGCAGCTGCTTCCTGAAAGTTTAAGTTCTCATGTCAGAACCAGTTTCCAGTGAGGACTTGCAGGGAAGAGGACTGGAATCTGGTGGGACCTCACCCCAGCCACCAGCACCACCCTCTGTGGCTCACCAAAGCTATCTTCGATCTGCCCTATAAGCACTGGCTTCTGTGGGCCACCCATCCACACACACAGGCACTCATGCATACATGCACACACGCACGCATGCACACACACACGCACGCACACATGCACACACATACACACATGCACATGCGCTCATGCATGGACACACACATACGCATATGCACACATGCACACACACTCATATATGCCAACAAGCCTTCCTTTTGACCTTCAAACTTTGAAAATCCCACCCCAAGTTCCATTTCTAGCCCAGTTCCACCACAGGCCCTTTGCTGCCCACTTTGGCCCAAACCACCCCGATGCATCTCCCGTGATCCTCCGAGTCACCTCCCCACGGTTAGTACACTCCGTTTCTGACGTCACCTGCTGTTCCAATTCCGGGAGGCAGGAGCCAAGCCCTGTATCCCCGGGTCCCCCACAGCTCAGGAGCGCAGGCCTGGCTACTGAGGAGACATTCAGAAGAATCTGCTAGACGTGAGGCTGAGTCTTAGTGAGGCTGTGCGCCAAGCCCCAGCCTTGCCACTCACTCCCTGTGCCCCAAGGAGGCATTCTATCCTCCTTGGGCCTCAGTTTCCTCATCTGTATAATGACAAGATTGGACTAGAAGACTCTAAGGACATTTTCCAGCTCAAAGATCCTCACTCATTCATTTAGCAGCATTTACTGAGGACTTAGTCTGTACCGACATTGTTCTACATCCTAGGGATATAGCATGACCAAAAGAGACAAATACTGTACCCTCATCAAACTTGCTTTTAATGAGGAAGCCAGTGATAAAGAAAACAAATAAATGAGTCTAGAATATTATGCCAGTAATATCAGGACTATACAGAAAAAAGAAACAGCAAGGGGTCAGACTGCAATGAAGGGGCAGTCAGGGAAGACTTCTTGGAGGAGGTGACATTTAAACCAAGCCCTCGATAAAGGAGGAGAACAAGCCAGATTCTGTGATTCTGTTTGAACAGAAGAGGAAAAGCCATTTCTGACCATGATGTGGAGCAGTGAGCCCAGCCTGTGACCCAGATCACCTGAGTTCCTGTCTAGACTCTTCCACCCACTCCTGTGTGACCCTGAGAAAGTCACTCCCCATCTCTGAGCCTTGCGTCTTCATCCGTGCCTGAGGGAGGTGAACCAAAACTTGGTTTTCTTAAAACAGTTCTAAGAGTCTGCGTTTCCGAGTATTCGAGTTCTGACTCAACTCCAGCCTCTCTACTTTTGACACTGACATGGGGCCGCAGGAGGGTCAGGAAGGCGGGGTTTCGTCCCCCGACATCTGCTGGGAACAGTGAGGAGGCCCAGGGAGGGCAGCACCCCTGCACTCACCTCTCAGCCCGCAGCTGCTGGGCCACGGCCATGGCCGTCAGTGGTCCAGGGGAGTGGGCGATGGAGGGTTTCACCCAGCCAGGCCCGGGCTGAGCTCGCCTCTCACGTCCCTGGTGTCTCAGCTCTGGTCCCAGGAGCTGCTGTTGGGGAGGCCCCACCCCTATTTCTCTCAGCTCTCCAAGAGGCCCCTCCTCAGGCTCTCTGGATGTAGCCAGTGGCTGTCACTTCCTCTTCCCCGCCCCGCAGCTGCACTGCAGTTGAGGAAGTACCTTCGCTCTGACAGTGGGTTCGCAGGAGTCCGCTGCTTTGGGGGCCGCGAGGACTTCCTAGATGTCAGTTCTTGGTGCCAGATCTCAGTTGGGGACCCCAGCGCTGGCTCAGCCACCAAGGGGCCTGCCTTGTGACCTTGTGATCGCTCCTCTGGCTCATCAAACTGAACCCCGAGTACCCTCACTGCTGAGCCTTTGCCCCAGCGATTCCCTCGGCCTGGAATGCTGGCCTCTACCATGCCAGCCGTCCCTCAAGCCCAGCTCACATGCCACCTCCTCCAGGAAGCCTCCTTGGTTTCCCCAGCAGGTGGTATTCACAGGATTCTCTGTCATATTAGAGTGCAGAAGCTGGTTTATGCTTCCGGCTTCCCCTTCCTCTAGAGCTCTGGGCTATATACTTTCCTCGTTCCTAGATCCGGCGCAGCCAGTCTTCTCTTATGGGGCTGCCAGCCAGAGCGAGCGGCACTTTACAAACCCGGCCACACCTTTTTCCCTGCTGAAACTCTTCACACCTGCTCACCCTGTACCTGGGAGAAAGTCCAAGCTCCTAGCCCTGCCCGCCTCCCTGCAAAGCTCCGAAGGTACCACTGGCTTCCCCAGCACCCTCTCCCAGGTTCCCCGCTTCCCACGCTGGCCTCCACCCCATCTCTACGATGCTCCAGGATGTCCGCCCCCCGGGGCCTTCGTGCGTGGCGCTCCCCTGCCGAAACGCTCTTCCCCGCCTCCTTCAGGGCTTAGCTTGGAGGTCACTTCTTCAGAGAGGCCTTCACTGACCCCTCAGCCTACACGAAGGCCAGATCCCTGTACATCTACTTCAGCGCATTGGGAACTACTGTCATTGCATATCTGTCTGCATATTCCATGTGTGACAACTGCCTTCCTGGCTAGCACAGTGCTGGGCCCGTTGCAAGTGCTCCACTGATATTCGGGACATGAGTGGAATGTTTCTAGTTGGGTACTCTGTGACTCCTCAAGCATGCATGGCTGTTGGATTCTGAGAAGTCCACAGCCACACCCAGTAACCCTAACTAGTCACACTCACACACTCACATTCACACTCACTGATGCGTTAAAGCAGAAAGACAGCAGGAAGAAGACATAGAGAGAGGACATGAGGACACAGCCCTGCCTTGGTGTCCACGAATCCTAGATTGGGCCCTTCTGACACCCTCTTCTCCAAAGCCATGCTGTCTTAGGACTCCCAGGACTGGGACAAGGGTGTTCTGGGACAGAGTCAGCTGGATGGAGCCTAGAGCCATGGTCTCCCACTTCAGTCCCTTTGTCACTTCCCAGACAAAAGCACTGGGGACAGGAGCCATTCTCAGGATCCCGAGAGCTGTCTGGATCCAAGAATGGAGAGCAGCTGGCAGCCTCCAGCCCCTCCTCTGAACATCCTCTCTGCTCCGTCAGCTGTCCCAAGGGACCTTCTACCCCAGATAAAGTTCAGGGCGGAGCAGAGTCCCCAAGAGAAAAAGTGCTCGGAGCCCAGCCCTTCAGCCCCGACCCAGGAGGACGGCACTCTCTTCATCCAGAGAGGCCAAGTCCAAGGGCTCTCCCGAAACCAAGATCCTTTATTGACTCCTCAGGAGGCAGAGACAGAGCTGGGGAAAGACAGAGGAGATGACAAGAAAGGAGAAAAAAGGGAGAGAACTACTCAACCAACAACTATTTCTTGGGCAAGACACTTGGAATACAGAGATAAATTAAGATGGCAGGGCGAACAGAAATTGAAATTTCCCATCCTCCTCCAGGCACATAAAAAACGCTGACTAATATATTTTTAAGTATTTTAAACATATGGAGCCCAATTCAAAAGCAAGAAAACATAATTTCCAGGTTCTAAGAGAGGAGGAACCAATACCAGGGAGAGAGGCTGGTGCCCCACACCCCCTGGGAAAACCAAGAGTAGATATGGGTTGTC
>JAQQSQ010002411.1:0-10880 GCA_028627145.1 Eidolon dupreanum | reverse complement strand
AACCTTTCAGCAAGGTCCTGAGGGATCTTGCGGGGAGACACTGTGCAGCTTTTGGGGGATGGAGGGAAGAGCATTTATTTAGGAAGATAGAAGGCAGACGGAGACCAGGGGACAGAATTCCAGAAAGGGCAAAAAGTCACTTTTTATTATCCCTTCACCATTTAGTTTCCTTACTAATGAGGTCTCATTAACAGTATAAAAATATCCCTTTTGGACACTGTCTTTCATTAAGTATAGAAATAAAATTAAATGTACTTATTAATGTTGTTGGGAGCATGAGGTTATTTCTCACACTAAATTTGTGTGGATCTGGGACATAAAGTGCATGTGTTTAGAATAAATGGAGGTAAAGGGCAACATCGACCCCCAAACCCCCAAACTAAATGGTAATTTATCTTGTAAATGATGTCATATCCAATTAAATAAGACAAATTAATTTAGATCAGACCTAGAATCCAGCCTTTGGCTGTGTGACTTTATATGGGACACAGGCAAACTAGAGCCCATTAAGAGAAAATCAAGTGGGATTTAAAAGACATTTGAGCTCAGTGGTTGTCTTTCTGGTTCAATGTTATGTCCCTCGGGTTTATCACATTGTCTAGCACGTAGCAGGTATATAATAGATAAAATCCCATGAATGAAAGACACTTGAAGTCTTTTCATTTGGGAATAATCAAATATGTTGAGAAAAATTGTCTTTGGTGAGATTCAGAGAGAAAATAGTAATGGCCTTCAAGTGTCCAAAGTACTATCCTTTGGGAAAGAGATTATTTATGTAAGTTAAAATTGCCTCAAAAAATGACTCAACGAGAATATTACAAGTCATTGAAAAAAGAAATTTAAGAAGATACAAATAAATGGAAGCATATACTGTACTCATGGGTAGGAAGAATCAACATCATTAAAATGGCCACACTACCCAAAGCAATCTATAGATTCAATGAAATCTCTATCAAAATACCAATGGCATTTTTCAGACAGCTAGAACAAATAATCCTAAAATTTATATGGAACCATAAAAGACCCTGAACAGCCATGGCAATTTTGAGAAAGAAGAAAAAGTTAGAAGTATCACACTACCTGATATCAAACTATACCACACACTACAGTAATCAAAACAGCATGGTACTGGCATAAAAATAGATACACTGATCAATGGAACAGAATAGAGAGCCCAGAAATAAATTCATGCCTATATATTCACTTAATATATGACAAAGGAGGCAAGAATATATAGTGGGGAAAGATAGTCTCTTGAATAAATGGTGCCGGGAAAATTGAACAGATACATGCAAAAAAAGAAACTAGACCACCTTCTTATACTGTACACAAGAATAGACTCAAAATGGATTAAAGACTTAAAAGTAAGACCCGAACCATAAAACTTCTAGAAGAAAACATAGGCAGTAAACTCTCTGATATTGCTAATAGTAATTTCTTTTCAGACACATCTCCTTAGGCAAGGGAAACAAAAGAAAAAATAAAGAATTGGGACTACATTAAACTAAAAAGTTTTTACACAGCAAAGGAAACCATCAACAAAATGAAAAGACAACCGACTGAATGGGAGAAGATATTTGATTATGATACATCTGATAAGAGGTTAATATCCAAAATATATAAAGAACTCATACAACTCAACAACAACAAAAACAAACAACCTAATTAAAAAATGGGCAGAAGACATGAACAGATATTTCTCCAAAGAGGAAATACAAATGGGCAATAGACACATGAAAAGATGGTCAAGGTCACTAATCATCAGAGATATACAAGTTAAAACCACAGTGAGATATCGCCTCACACCTGTCAGAATGGCTATCATCAATAAATCAAAGAACAAGTGTTGGTGAGGATGTGGAGAAAAGAGAACCCTCATATACTGTTGGTGGGATTGAAAATTGGTACAGCCACAGTGAAAAACAGTCTGGTTTCTCAAAAAGTTAAAAATGGAAATATCTTTTGACCAAGCAATTGCACTACTGGGTATTTATCCAAAGAAAACAAAAACAAAATTTGTAAAGATCTATGAACCCCTATGTTCATGGCAGCACAATTTGACCGTAGTCAAGATATGGAAGCAACTTAAATGCCCATCAACAGATGATTAAATAAAGAAGTTATGGTTCATACATACAATGGAATATCAGCTATTATAAAAATGAAATCCTACCATTCACGATGACATGGATGGACCTAGAGGTTAATATGCTGAGCGAAATAAGTTAGAGAGGGAAAGATAAATACCACAGGATTTCACTTATATGTGGAATCTAAGGAACAAAAAGAACAAACTAATCAAAAACAGGCTCACAAATATAGAGGACAATCTGGCGATGGCCAGAGGGGAAGGGGGAGGAGGGCTGGGAGAACGGGATGAAGGATTAAAGAAGAACAAAGTAGTTGGTTGATAATCACAGGGATGGGGAGCACGGCATAGGGAATGCAGGTAGCAGAAAGGTAATGGCTCTATGTAGAGCCAGAGGAGAGAAAGAGCAATCACGGGGATTGTTTTATAAAATATATAAATGTCTAAGCAATGTACTGTATGTTTGAAACTAATAATAAAATAGAATTTAGAAAAATGATTCAGCAAGGCTTTGAATGTGATAAACACTGTGGTTGGTGAAATATATATATAAAAAAATATATATAAATATGTTTATATATATAAAAATATATATAAAAATATATATATTATATATAATATGTAAAATGTAAATACAAACATATAAATTTATATATTGTTCAAGTATTATATATTTATATTACATTCAACTATATAAATACATTTATATTTATAACACTATTATATTTCACCAATCACAGTGTTTGTCATACAAAATCAAATGACATTTCAAAATTCAAAATTCAATTTTCAAATATACTTTTGAATGAAAACATATATATTTGAATGAAAAGTGCCCTCTGCTCTCTAAAGGTAATGAAGAGTGTATTTATTAGACTTTGGTCGATTTAAATTAGTGGAACCAAGATTAATGAGCAGACGTTATAGAAAATGAGGTTTTGACTATATAAAAAGATAAATTTTGTCCTTTTTCATCACTTTCTTCCATTTGCCTAGGAGGCTCTTCATGGTCATCCTCTTTCCTCAAACTAATCACCTCTCTTCTGTCTGCATAGCAAACTACTACTTTTCCTTCGAGACTCAGTTTAATGGTCACCTCTATGGCAAAGCCTTTCCTGACTTTGCAAGAAGATCGCTGTGGAAGGTCCCACAGTAGTGTACATGCTCCTTCTAAAACATACCGTTTTGTGTCATGATTGTCTTCACATCTATTTCCCTTCCCAGATATAACTTGTGGACCTTGGCTGTATTTCCTGAGCCTGTCAAGGTGCTGGTTAAAAATGGTGCCCAATAATACATCGATTGCCTAAATGAATAACTGAATGGATGGATGGACGCTTGAAAGAGGTAGTGGCGGAAAATTGAGAGGAAGATGTGGGTGTAGGGGTGGTGGGAGGATGGGTTACTGGCTACAAGGCTTCCTAGGACCTCATCACACAGGGCCACATGGATGTGTGGTCTGCATTCCACTGCTCAAAAACTAGTCACACGACTCGTTGGAATCGAGGTGAGTGAACCACATAAGGGTGTGACGGCTGGGAGGCCCTCTTTGAGACAGTTTTGTCACCTGTAATTGAGATGACCGTACCTGATCATCTGCTAGTATTTTTTTTCTTGCTCCGAAAATTGTCTTGTTTAAATTATTCAGAGGATTATGAAATTTTTTACTTTTATTCACATCTTTACTTTGATCTTATACAGATGATCTGCCCTTTCCCCATGTAAGTCAGAGAAAACATCTAGTCCCAGGGTGAGCAAACTTATTTTGTAAAGCGCCAGATAGACAGTAAATATATTAGAGTTTGTGGGCTGTAGGGTCTATGTTGCAATTTTTCAACTCTGCAACTTTAGCGTCAAAGCAGCTATTGACAGTCTATAAATGAATGGACATGCTGTATTCCAATAAACTTTTATATAGAAAACATGTGGAGGTTTGGATTTGACATGCAGGCTATAGTTTTCTGTCTCTGAAACAGTCTAACATGTAGTAAGTTACACTCAAATGCTGAGAGATTTATTTTTCTACCTGTCACAACAACAATGACAAAATCTTAGGGGAAAAAAACCTTCCCAATGCCAACTGAATACAATTCGCTCTTTTAAAATATGACTTTTATATACAAAATGTAAACAGTTACAAGCATAGTCAAAGGCACTGCTGATAATGGATATTTTGTGCTGAGCAGCACTATAAATAATAGGATAATGATGACATTATTTCACATCCACTATTCGTCCAGTATTTCTATTTGTAATTTATCTTCCATAAGATTTGAAGATAGAATCAAAGTATTATCTGAAAATGACATGATTACAGGAGCTGCCATGACCACGGAAACCTCAGAATGCCTTCTGAGCAACTGGGAGCCCAGATTTTGAGGGGATACAGAAAGGTTATTATTTTTTTTTTCATGGAACTGGAGCTCTACACTCTATAAATCAATTTTAATGAAATATACATTTGTTTTCTTCAGGTTCTAATCTTGAAATAAGTTTAGATTCTGGGCCAGGAGGAAGAGAGATTGAACGTACTAACAATACAAGGTCAGTGTGAAATCTTTTGCAGTTGAGTTCTTCCTGGAGCTGGATGACTGGAGGGATTTTGCTATTTCTTCTCCCTTTTATGTTGCCTGACTAGGCCCTGCAGGCTCAGGTTTGAACATCCTGCAGTGCAAGCACATGATTTCCTGAGGACATTTACAAAGTCATAAGTATTTTGTGACATGAGATATCTATGGGCATATAAATAAATTGATATTATTTTTTGAAAAATGGTCCTCCAACCTGACATAGGTAATACTTAGGGCGATGCATTGATTGTCCTAAATCTTTTCGATGCCGAGTTAAAGGAAGAGATTGTTGAATTTCAGAGGGGCTGAATTAGCTATCTTTACTTACTAGTTGTTAAACTTCATGTCCAACGTTATGGCTATATTTACATTTTTCATCTTTCTAGGTGATCCTGTCTGTCTATTCCAACAGATCCTGTCTGTAGGAAGTCTTAGACTTAGATGCCAACAGTTGCCACATGGGCAAAAAAATCAAAATCAAAATTTAAAAAAAAGGATGAAATGATTCTACAAAAAATAATAAAGGTAAGTAACTCTAGTGTTGACGTTCACAGAGAACATGGGCAGTGACTGGAACTGTGACTCTGGAGAGCTCGTGCCCCATCCTGGGAGGGGAAGGGCAGCCACTGTCGAGATCGGCCAATGGCACTGTACGGAAGTGAAGACGCAGCGATTCCGATTCTTCTGAGTGTGAACGAGAAGCTGTATCTTTTCATTTTAATGTCAAAGCTTCACTTTTTAAAATCAGTATTAAAATAAGCAACTCGTGGGCCAAATATGACATTTGTCAGCCAGACTTGTATCATGGGCCATCAATTCTGGATCTCTGTTGAAGCTCCCTGAGGAAAAGTGTCTCATCTGGTATTTTGTTTGTTTTACTACTGTGTCATTATCATAGTGAGTAGAATGCAGAAGATGCTTAATAAATATCTGTTGAATGAGTAAATAGACAGGTTAATTATATGTTTGTGAAGGACACCTGTATAAAGCTCGATCTTAAGTACAGTTAGGATATTAATTTCTGTATCAATATTTGCTGCATAACAAAACATCCCCAAATATGGTGGTTTAAAACAACAACAAATCATGTGTTCGCAATTCTGTGAAATGGCAAATTAGGACGGATCCGTGGGGACCATTTGTTTTAACTCCATGCGGTCTTTGATGGGACCTTTCGTGACTTTGTTGTCAGAGAGCGGGCTGCCTGAGAAGTGACTCCTCAGTGTCCTCACTCCCGTGGCTGGAGCTGTCAGCTGTTGGGGAGGTCCATGTGCCTCCCCAATAAAACACAACTCCTTTACATGGTGACTGGGTTCCAAAAAGGCCCATCCCAATGCAAAATCATGTATCAGTCCCCTATTTGTGTCATATCAGTTGCTTTCCCCATGAGCCCAAGCTGATCATGCGTCTAAGCACTGAATCAATGTGAGAGGGAATCGTACAATGTGTGGACACTAGGAAACATGATTAGTTCGGGGTAATTAACATCTCAATCCACTACAGTGTGTAAGGTTATTTTTAAAAATCGTAATCCTCCGTGTACAATAAATAAAGCTTTTAAGGAATAAGAGGCACGATTTCTCTCTAGGCTAAATAGAAACACAACTTCTGTGTCAGCTTCCTCTCTCCATGAGATGACTCAACTCAGATGTCCAGAAAGAAATGTTTGGTCTATCTCCTCCTGTCCTTCAAACAGAAGATCAACACTTATCTTCCTGTTCAGGTTGTCATATGACAGCAAGCTTTGTTATGAGGCTGGTGTCAATGCTGTTTTCCATCTAATCTAAGACACTGCTTTCTTTGCAAGGAAATAAGACCTCTTAACTCATTTTACATAGGTCACTGAACAGGCATCAGATAGTAATGGCTCATTACTGACCTCATCGTGGAGTATTTGAACCAATGAACTACAGGTGAAGGGTTCTCTATCCCATTAGCCTGGGGACATTTCGTTCCTCTTGGAGAAGACTTTAGCTCTAAAGAGTATTTGTCACTTCACATCAGCCACATTAAATACAAAAGGAAGACTATAAGTGCTATGTTTTCCCAGTGTATTGAATAATCTAATGTTGAGCTAAATATGAGGTGAATTAACACCGAAGAAAGTGGGTGACGAAAAGCAAGGATGCCAATTGCCATATATTTAATTCTAGTAGGTTATTCGACACAGGTTGATTGACTGTGTTGGACGCTAATGATACATAAATGGGAATGCATGTTTCACTGCCTCAGTTGTATGGAATCCATAGTTGCATGATGGGAGGAAACCAGGGGATCTGGGTTCTCTCCCTGGTTTCTTCAGTGAATCACTGTTTGACTTTGACTAGTTAATTTCCGTTTTTGAGAAGACTGGGTTCTTTACCTGCAAAGGGGCATTAATTGACTGCCCATCATATTTTCAATTGTTCTTAATCAATTTTCACAATATTCTTATAAGAATGGCTGTTTTATTTCTGCCTCATAGATAAATAAATGGAGGCTCAGAAATATTTAAAATTTGATTGGCTAGCACTCAGCTAATAAGTAGCAAAGCTGGTATTTGAATCAAGATTTGACCTGGCCCTGGTGCCTGTGTGTGATTTATTATACCATCATGTCGGTTCTCTATTGGTGGAAGATCTTTCTAAGATGCTACTACGTCTGATTTTGTCCCATTAACCATGGTCAGCACAAATGGCTATGTCTAATCTAGCTCTCCCTTGGAATCATTGCTCCTGCATACAGGGCAATAGGCTGAGAGATTTCTAATTTCACACTGGTACCCCCATATCAGCCAGTATAGGCTAGAGAATGCTGCAGCAACATGAATCCCTTCCCCATAATCTCCGTGCCTTAACACTGCAAAAGTTGAGTTGTTCTGCTCACATCACATAATTCACATGGGTTGATAGTAGCTTCTGTTTCAAAGAATTACAAAATCTCCCCTGTCTCATAACTGCCACATGGAATCCATGGCTTTCTCAGTCAGAGAATGAGGTTAGAGAACTATGCAAATGCTTCACTAGGTCTCTGCTCAGCAGTGACATGTGGCATTTATGATCGTATTTCATGGACTAAAATAGCTCTCATGTTCTAACCAGCTGCAGGATAGCTGGAAAGTATCATCCTCGTGTGCCTAGCAGGTAAAATGAAATAAACGCTGGTGAATATTAGTTATGTTTACCTTCCCCAAATCCAAAATCTAACAAAACAAAAATAGTGTTTTCTTGCTACTTTCCCATAAAACGAGAAATAGGTTATTTGGTTGGGGCAGTGTCTTAGTCTTCTCAGGGTTAATGTAGTATTTTTCAATCTTGTTAAGAGTTCTAGTCCATTAGTTCCTTTGAGACTGGGGCTTTCACAGGGCTGAGTGCTCTATGTGGGGACACTGAGCTGCCTCCCAGCTTCCTTTCCAATCACGATTTCTCTCTCTGCCTGGGGCAGGAGCCCTGGGAACAGCATCTTGCTTTGAGTACCCACCCAGCGACCTACCTTTCTTACAAATTAGAGTCACTTCTGTAAACCGTGTCTTATTTTTTAGATTAAATTATTAGAATAATTATACTATCCCTGGCTCTAACACTATCTTTACTCTGTTTTATAATTGGTGATTTGAAGAACCCGAGGCCTTTTTTCTTTTTAACATCATAAGAAGGTATGCCAATTAAGACTCTTTGGTTGAAGCTGACAGGTTACAAGGCTGATTCATTTTTTAAATGGCATTTATTAGCTGACATAGAGCTGAAGGGTAGGTAGCCTCAACTGTAGTAGGAAAAAGGGACTTAAATAATGTAATTCTGGATTTGTTACTTTCTCTCCATTTCTTAGCTTTATTTCCTTTTAAAGGTTCAAGATCACTGCCAGAAACACTTAGGACTATGTGCTTCTAAGTTCGGCCCCAGTGGGAAACAGTGAAACTTTCCCTGGTTGCTCCTGTGAAGATCCTGGAATTAATTCTCTTTGGATGACACACGTCACGTTCTGAGAGAGGCCTCCACGTGGCATATAAGCCTACGTTCTCCTCCCTTGATTTTTGCCTTCCTCTACAATAGAGGCTGGAAAGCAAAATTATGTCCTGCGTGCATTGCATGTGTAAAACTGGCACTCCGCGTCTATTCCTCCCTCCTTCTAGTTTCTTTATTTAAAACCATAGACTGAAAAAGTAAAAATTGCCTTTCCAAAGCTCCCTCAGAGCTAGGATTCTGAATGCAAATTAGAGTTTTACCAATTACATGTACATACCTAACATTTGTTAGGCAGAAGTAAATTAGAGACTATTTTCCTGCTGCTCTAGGCTGTTTTCTGAAGACACACCTCCTCCTTCCCCCTCGCCCCCTCCCCTGCGACGCCCTTATTTTCCTGCTTTGGAGCTATCAAGAAAAATTCGCAATAAGAAGCACTAGCCAGACTTCACAACTGGAGGCCTCGTGACCAGTTTTATGGGAGTCAGAAGGCAGCTATCATGAAGGTCATGGTGAAGACTGATCCTGGTTTTCTGAGGCCTGCTCTGTGACTGGGGTGAGCTGTGCTTTAACTTCTAGTCCAGTGGACACATGCAAATTCTACAAGGGAAGATATACGATCCGTATAGACTCAGGTAACAGCAAACGAACTAACCAAAAAATGATGGTACTGAGGAAGGTAGCGTTTTGTAGCGTGGCACAGGATTTGCACACACAAGCTGAGTAATACAGATCCAAGTTCACATCCCAGGTCCGCGTTAAACTGTGTAAGTGCTGTCAAGCTACCGGATGTTTACCAAATTTAGTTTCCTTTTGTGAAAAATGCACATAGTACTATATATGTTGAAAAGTTGTAGAGAAGATTAAATAAAACAATGCATGTAATATACTGCCCTCTCCATCTACTGAAAAAAAAATTCGCTTGTATCCTGTTGCTTTGAGGCTTTCTACCTGCTCACCTGTGGCCAGGTAATACCAGGGACTGATCTCAACTGCAAGGCGGGGCTCTCCCTTGCTGTCCCGGGCCCCTGCCCCACTCTGTGGTTGTCCCCTTTCTTCATTAGTTCTGTCCTGATGCTTTCCCAGGGCTAGAGTCTCCTTTGGACAGCACTTTTTTTCTGCAAACACTTTATGAAATCGGAAATGCCTGTCTTTTAAGTGACATTTTCAGGAACACAATCACTGGGAGGTCTTTGGACCGTAATTTGGACACTCTTACAATTTGGAGCTATTGACTGCCCTTCAGGGGATAGTGTACTATTTTCAGAGTGGGTTATTTCAGAAGAAAAAAAAAAAAACTGCTTATCCCCACGATTTAAGAGCATATTGGTTTGCTCTTTGTGAGAATAATTCTTTCCCGATCAGTTTGTCTCTAGCCTTTAGAGCTTTGGATGAGGCAATCACATTTTGTGGCCTTTATCCATTTGGAAGTTTCTTGCTATTTCAATTTATTTGAACCTATTTAAACACCAGTGAAAAGGAAGAGTCCTTCGTATAAATTCAATTCCAATTACTCTGACTCCTCTGCCATCTTATGGTTATAATTTAAAGCTTTTTCCAAACTGCCACATTTAAAAGGTGATAATTCACTTGACAGCTGGAGAAACTAGGATCATTAAAGGGAGAAATAATTAACATTATTTTTAATGCAATCTAGATATTCTCTGTGTTTTCAGAACACAAGCAGTACTCTTTCATGTTTTGTAGAATCTCTTTCTTACTGCATGGCTAAGGATTGAATTTATTCAGTAAATAGTCACTGAACATCTGCTATCGTTCAGGCCCCATGCTAAGTCTTGGGGACAAAATGTGAGTAAGGCCTGGCTCACCTCTCTTCTCTCTTCTTGTAACTAGGTTAGATGCAAGGAAATAGAAAGGAAAGAACTGAAAGGAAGAGTAAGAGAAGTAATGCAATTATAAGGAGAGGAAAAGAAAGAGGAAATGGTGAAAGAATAAGAAGAAATTAAAGGGGTTTGGAGAGGCAGAGAAGATAAAAGTTGAATGAAAGATGTGGTCACAGAAAGAAGATATAAAAACAGGAAAATGTCGTAGCATTGAAATTCATATCCTGTTACCCTCCGTTGCGTGCCTGTAATTTTCTGTTTTCTACAACTCAAGTGACTTGGTAATAAGCGCTCCAGTTCCACTGATGTCAGCAAAACATTTTAATCTTGTCATTTTAAGGTTATCTGTCTCTTCCAGTTTAAATCGTGGATGCTCTTCAGGTTAATTCGGTCTATTTTAACTTGTTCTACTTCCTGCCTGCTCCCTTCCCTTCTC
>JAQQSQ010002410.1:0-10880 GCA_028627145.1 Eidolon dupreanum | reverse complement strand
GATTAAATTATAATTTAAAAACCTAGGTGTGGTTTTCCTATAAAAGATACACATAAAATAAAACCACCTAGATAAGCTGAAACTAAAGGGGTGATAAAACTTGTCCCATACAAATAATAAAAATAATAACCCTAAGAGGAGCAATATCAATTTTATTTCAAACATAACTTATGGCAAAAACATTATAAAGATAAAGGAGGAAAGAACTTAGTAATAAGAGCAATATATAGTATTCATGAATTTGTATGTACCTAAAAAAAAATAGCCTTGAAATCTGGAAAGCAAAACTTAACTTATATAAGGAAAATGGACAAACCTGTAATCATGTTAGGGGATTTTTAACACATCTCTGAAAGGCATGGGTTAGTTACATAATTTCTCTTAAGTGTAAGTAAGGGTATAGAAATAAAAAATAAAGTTTACAAATTTGAAGTAATGAATTATTTTCAAAATTAGCGACATAATGGTTAATAAAGGTTAAACAAATTTAAAAGCATATTTCACAGACTACATTCATTCCTCCGGCCACAATGAAATTAAATGAGAACTAAATAAAAAATAGCAAAGTAAATAAATAATAAAAGTACTCGTAAAATAAATAATATGTACATATTTGGAAATGATAATATTCTCAGTAATTTGTGAGTTATTAAAAAAGATCACGATGGAATTTCATCATTTAAGACTCGAATGATAATAAACCTATTACATATTAAAATTTGGGGAATACAGAAAAACAGTCATTAGTAACACATTTTGTAGGCTGAAATGTATGTTTTGAAGAAGAAATTTTGAAAATAGATGAGTAAAGCACTTGACTCAAGAAGGTAGCAAGAGAACAGAGTGAATATAAAGACAATAGAGGAAAGAAATTTTAAAGAGTAGGAGAAAGTAATAAATTAAAAAAGAGAAACGGTGAGAATCAACAAAATAAAGAACTAGTTTTTTGGCTAAAGTAAGAAAGTATAAAACAATAAAAGAAAGTCAAAGCATACACACACATACACACATACACACACACAAGCGTGTATATATATATCTGTACACACACAAAAAAACAATATTAGGATATATCTACAGACTTAGTGGAGGTGTTTAAAATTACACACAAACATTAAAATTTTTGATAAAATATTTATTTTCTTAAAAAAATGCATTTCTAAAGTGACTCAAGAAGATAAAGAAATTCTGAATAAACCAATAGCTAGGGCAGAAAGTAAATTAGTCATCAAAGCATTCTCTCTACCCCTTCCAAAATAACACCAGGCCAGATGATTTCACGATGGCTGGGGGCAGGGACCCTAACAAACTTTCAAGGAAAATTTACTCTCTTTTAAACTATTTCAGAGGGAAAAAGGAGAAAGACATTACCCAATTACTTTCATGAGGTTCATATAACCTTGGTACCAAGACAGGACAAGGACAGAACAAGAACAGAAAGTCAAAGACAAATAACAGGTATGATTTAGATGCAACATCATAATTAAAATACTAGCAAATTGAAGTTCAGAATTATGTATCTAAGAGGCCAAAGCGGAAACTCGAATGCCTTCTTTGACCTGGACTCCCACATCACACGCCACTGTGTGTTTCTAACTTCTCTAAGAAGTGCCACTGTCAAATGTTTACTTTTTTAGAAGTCCATATTTGTTGAATCCACCTGTGTGATCATGGAACACTTTTATTTACCTAACATCTACAGATTCCTACACGATTCACTTTGGAAAATGCTATTTTCAGCAATTTAGTTGAATAGAGCATTGGAGAACCCAGTGTTCATAGCACCTTAGAAACTGGATGCTTCTTGGTTTAAAAAAAAAAAAAAAAAAAAAAGTCTTCCTTTTGAACTTCTCTAGTGTTGGATGTATAATGGAACATCTAATTCTTTTCTTTGGCTCAGTGACGAAAGCCCAGTCAGATGTGGCCCAGCTTCCCTTTCTATCCAGGTGTATGTAGTTGGCTCATCCTTTTTAAGGTCAAGGCTGGATACTTTTCTCTAGCCTGCAGGTCTAGCCTTGGGTCTCAAGGGGTTGTCGCTGGAAGCCTTACCAGGGCCTTCTAGAACTGGGTAGAGGATAAAGCCGGAAACACCTAAATCTCTCTCCATTCCTATGATTCCATGATTCTGACCTCAGTTAATGCCTTTGGTTCTCCTTTCCCATTCCCCCTGCTGCACGTTCTTCAAAATGTATCAGAGCTTTAACAGACAAGCTGGGTGGTCCTTCCTTTACCACATGAAATCACTGTAAGAAAATTAATAACCCAGCTGAGCCTGGTGGTTCCTTTTATACGTTGAAAATACTCAAGACTTACCCTCATGAAACAAGTAACCCACAAATTAGCTGTCTGCATTTTGGGGCACATTTTACTTGAGATCATCTCAGGGATGACAACTCTCAGACCCTCACTGAGACCCCTACCCATCCTGAAAGATTTTGGGACGGGGTGGTGGGGACAGTCGAAGGATAAGGGGATATCTCTGGGTCAAACCTGAAAAAGAGCAAAATAAAACAAGGGCTGAAAACCGGAAGTTCTAAAATGAACTTTTAAAATAAAGTGCCATGATTAAAAAAAAATAATAAATCTGTAGTAATTTTTCTCTTGGAAAACCCTAACTTGCCTCAGCCGCTAAGGGAAAATCATAGGGATGCTGACGTCCATCGGGTACTCGTGAGAGTAGGAGGAGGTGGGAGGGTAGAGAGGCTGGAGCCCTGACCTGACCATACCTGTGACAGACCCTAAGGGGAGAGGGAGAGGGAGTAAGAAAAGAGACCGGCCTGACAGGTCACATTTGCATCCTTGGGCGGGTCCCTCTAGCACTCTTGAGAGTCAGGGCTGTGTGCTTTTAAGCCTTCAAGCGGCCAATGCCCTTCCAGGCAGTTGCTGGGAGGGGAAGGATAGAATGGAAAAATACAAAATGAAATCTGGAGCCCTTCAATGTTGCGTTGGTTTTTGCTTTTCAGAGAAGGGAGAATAGTTGGAGGCCGTGGTTTGCAGCTAGAGGCGTGGGGGACCCCAGGCAATCCCGCTGCTGCTTTGAGCACTTCTCACGCCGCTTGGGTTCAGGTGCTTGGAGCGGGTGGAGGGGTGCGTGAGTGTGTGCGTGTGTGTGGGTGTCTGTGTGTGTATGTGAGTGTGTGTCTGTGTGTGGGGGGTGTGTGAGTGTGTGTGGTTGTGTGTGTGCGTGTGGGGGAGCTGCATGTGTCTGTGTGTGGGGGAGGGGTCTGTGTGTGTGTATGTGAGTGTGTGTCTGTGTGTGGGGGTGTGCGTGTGCGTGTGTGGGGGTGTGGGGGGGGCTATATGTGTGTCTGTGTGTGGAGGGAGGTGTGTGTGTGTGTCTGTGTCTGTGTGTGTGTCTCTGTATGTGAGTGTGTGTGTCTGTGTGTGTGGGTGTGCGTGTGGGGGGGTGTGGGAGGCTGTATGTGTGTGTCTGTGGGGGGGAGGTGTGTGTGTGTGTGTGTCTGTGTGTGTACACGAAGCTTGAAAGGCCCGGGGCTTGGTTGTGCCTGGCTTCAAGGAGCCACAGATTATTCTAGAGGGGGAGGGTCGCCGTCAAAGCAGCGCGAGGTGGGGACAGAGGTGCTGCACGCGGCTGGTCAGAAAAGAATCGTTTTGGAAAGCAGAAAGGAGGGCCCAATGACAACACTAAGCTCCGTCCGGAAGGGGGTGCTGGTTTCAGCCTCCGGGCTCCGTGCCTCCAGGAAGCCCTCCAGGATAGCGCCGCCTCCCCGCAGGCCACAGCAGGGCCGGATGGCCCTGATCCCCGGAGGCCTCGGCCTGGATGGCCCTGCTGTCGGTGTTGCTCAGGCCGAGGGCGCGGGCCCGGGCGGGGGGACACGGTGCCCGCAGCCAGGCGCAGGGCCCGCGGCCTCGGGAGGCGGTGGCGGGGCGCAGGGGCCTGGGCGCGGGGTCCAGACCGGAGGGGACCGAGCGGGGACAGCTCCGGGGGGACAGCGGCCGCGGCGACGTCCCCAGCGGATCCGGCCGACGGGCGCGGCGCATCCCTCCGAGTCCCTTCGTCCCGGGGATTCGTCCCACGTGGCCCGGGTCGCACCTGGAGCGAGACCAGGGGACGCGCGTCGCGGACTCGCGCGCAGGCGACGGCGGCTGGAGCGCGCTGGGGCCTTCGGGCCTGGCCGGGTCGCGGACCCCGCCTGTCCCGGGGAGTCGCCTTCTTTTTCCTCCCTCTCTCTCTCCCTGGCTCTGAGTCCGGGGTCTCTGGCTTTGTCTCATTGCCCATGTATTCTGATTTCTGGATCTTACGCCCTGATTCTCTCTGGCTTCGCGTTTTGAATTTTCTTGATCCATCTCCCCTGAGCTCAAATCCCGCCCCAACTTCCTCCGTCTTCCACAGCGCATAGCGGTCACTCTGCTTCTTACACAGGCACAAAGTCCGGCCCTGGCCCCCGCACCACGCCCATCATTCAAAGACCCTGAAGGCGGGTTCGAGACCAGGTTCTCCACGTGGGGTCTCACACTGGGCCCGGTGATCACCCAAACCCCATCCGACTTCTTTGGGTGGGACTTTGTGGAAAGCCGCTCTTTGGCCCATCCCTGTTTATCCCTTGGATACTGAAAACGATTTCCTTCACTCCTCTCTTGGTTCTAAAAGGTGAGTGGTGATCCCAGCAGGACTGGTAGAAAAAAATTAAAGACCAGGGTAGGTGACTGGGCGGAAGACCACAAGTACCTGAACAGAAGGTGTGCAGGGGATGGTGAACTACCTACCTGAGCAAGAAAGAACCTGCATCTTCAAGCAGCTGCAGTATCCAAGGTGACAGTCAGTCTCTTTGGGCTGGTCAGGTGTTGCTCTGTAAAGGCCACGTTGTTACAGGTTACCTGTGTAATGCTGACCTAATGAAAAGAAAAATTTCAAATGGAAACTTTGCCATTTGCTGGACAGATTGGTGAAGTTAGAGGAGATCTGCCCCAAATAACCTCACTAACTTCAGGGAGTAGGAAGTAAAAGGTACGAATAGTTTGTCCCTTGGAATCTTGACACTAATCAGCCAGGTTCAAATGAGTGGGTTAAGTAGCCAGGGAATATCAGATAGAACAGGCCCCCGAGAAGCAAACATAATGCAGAAGAGTCATTATGTATCGGCTTTAAGCTGGAAGTGTTAGGCACCAGAAAAAGAAATGTAAAGGGGAAAACCCAAAAGCATCCAGAGTTGAACTGAGGAGTGATGAAAGGCAACAATGGGTAAACCCAATTCAAAAATTATCACCTTAATGATACTTGTTTGCAAACCGAAGATGAGAAATGTCTGTGGCTTTAATGATGAATTACACAAAATATTTTTTAGACTGAGGACATTTTAATCCCATCTCTCTTCTTTGCAATTCAGCCTTGTAGGAAAACATGGCAGTTGGGATCAAGAAAAATCCATTTGAATCCTAACTCATGACCCTTTCCAAACTGTATGACCTTAGGGATAGGGGTGGGGTAAATTATTGACCTCTCAGAGCCTCTGATTGTTCATTTGCTAAATAGGATTGTGTAAGAATTAAATGATATACAGCATCTGTGTACACCTGGTAACAGCTATTTACAAATATGATTGTCATTACAAAAATTATTCATAATAATGAACTATTTTTGTAGAAATTCTGCAATGGCTTTAACAAGCATTCAATAAATATGTAAAAAATAAGTGAATGATTCTAAATCATAAGTAACACTGTCTATGTCTTGTATTTAGCCACAGATTTTCTGTTTTATCCCAAAGACAATATTACACAAGCTAAAACTATTGGCATTTTCTTAGTTTTGACTTGTTTTGTTGTTGTTGTTGTTGTTTTAGGAATAGAAAGGTTTACATACTGTGACGTAAAGAAGCTGGTACAATAGTGTAATCAAACGTATGATCGGTTAAACGAAAGAATGAGAAAGTGGAACGTGCCAGGACTTTACAGAGACACAGCACCCATTTTGATTTTGGGTGTTTGCCATCTTTTCTTGTCATTCACAAGGTCAGTATCTAGCCTTTCCAGGGTGCAGTGGTGCTTTGGAATGTGAGAAAAAAGTGGGAGATAAGTCTTCTTGCTTCTGGAGTCCTTACATACGGGGGGTAAAGGGGAGAAGGGAGAATAATTAAATAATATGGGAATTAATATTAACTTCATTCTGAAAAGGTTTGAAAATCGGCCTCGGACTGAGAATTAATGTCCTCCAAATAAATACATTAATTTTAAAAATATTGATTTCATTCTCTTCGCCGGGGCCATACAATTGGATTTACATTACAAAGGCTGAATTTACATTATAAAGAAATCCTTTGAGTGTTTTATAACTAAATCATCATAGGCAAAGGCTTGTGAAGACTCGCCTGGGCTAACTTTATAAAGCATCCCAAATTCCACATAAAACCAGGTGAACGGTGGGTGATTCGATTACATCTGAATGGACTCCTCAGGTGGGAGGGCGAGGTGGGGGTGGCAGGGGCACAGCTGGGTGAGATGTGCGGATGGAAGCTTGGAAGTGGAGAGGGGTGAGCTGCGGTCCACAGCGGAGTGACTTCTGGGTGACTGGTGGGTCCTCGTGCTGGTGTGGAGGGGAGAGAGGGAAGAATGCCCTGGGGATAGGAGTTAGCGAGCAAATCAAAGGAGATGGGAAGGGGAGGTGGAGGATGGGCCGCTGTGAAAGAACCGTGAAGCCCTGGACAGGAATTTTCCAGCGACTGGAGAAACAAAAAAAAAAGAAAGGAGAGGAGAAAAGAGGAGAGGGGAGGGAAGGGGAGGGGAGGGGAGGGGAAGGGAGGGGAAGAGGAGGAGGAAGAGGAGGAGAAGGAGGAGGAGGAAGAGGAGGAGGAGGAGGAGCAGAAGAGGAAGAAGAAGAAGAGGAAGAAGAAGAAGAAGATGGATGAGGTTCAAAAGGAAGTCAGTGTGTCTTCTTATGTGGCAGCTGCAAAATGTCCAGTGTAGAAGCCAGCCACCTTCTTAGGGACACCTGAGTATTTATTGGCCTGGAGGCCAAACATACTGATTTTACTTAGATTGCATATTTATTTGGAGCGGCTTACTCTAGATTAAAGAGATAAGAGTCACCAAAGTGCCACCCCTCCCAACCACCTCTTGTATTATTTAGAGGGTTTTGATTGCAAAACAATGGCAATTGCAAAAAAAAAAAAAAGTTTTTATAATAAAGATACTAGGCAATTAAGGCCCGAGCTGCCTCCCCCGGAAAGCCAGCAGCCTTCACAGGGACCAGAAAAAAATCATGGCAGAGAACAGAAAGGCACCAGATTCCTGCAGGAACCCTTAAATCATCTTGCCTCGTGGAGACTTGGTGTCTTTTTGCTCTGTCCCCAGTTGCCACTGCTTACCAACGCAATCTGTCTTCCTGCTGGCATCTCTTCCACATCGACTGTGGGTCTCTGTGTTGCCCATTCACCCCTCCCGAGGAGGAATACCGGGCTGGTTTAATTTGGTTCCCAAGAAGCCCCGGAGAGGAGCTTTGCAGTGGGGAGGGGGTCTCCCCAGAAGACTACGGTGTTGAGAGCTGCCTGGGCTGCTTCTCGGGGTGGCGTCTGTAGGGGGCACCTCATGGAAGGGATTGAGACCCCGGGACGGAGACTTTCCACTCCGGGAGCGTGCCCAGATTGGGGGTGTGAGGGCTAAGGAGGGCGCCCAGGTTCCTCTATTTCAGCACTCACTGAATATGTGGGAAGGAAAAGGTCCCCAGAGGGTTTGAGAGATGATCCCCCTTTACCTGGCTGACGAGTCATTCAGCCTCTTTGAAATGATTATAACACCACCAGTCCACTTCGAGGCTGTGTTTGTGACCAGGCAGGGGGAGGTAGGGTGCTAAGCGCGCCCCACCCCAGTCGCACATGTTCACAATTCTCCAGCACTGCGAGGTAGGTGCTCTTGACAAGCTGGCCGCATCTTACAGGTGAGTTATCTGTGTCTGTGTAACATACCACCCCAAAAGGCGGCGGACTTCACCTCCGTTTTATTTGTTCAGAGCTTCCAGTAGCTGCTGGGTCAGAGATACCAGTAGGCCAGTAGGTCGGCACCTCTCTGCTCTGTGATGTGTGGGCCTCAGCTCGTCTGGCCGGTACTGGCTGGTACACACGGAGACTGGCTGGGTCTCTCTCTTTGGCCTCACTCACATGTCTGGGGTTTGGTGCTGGCTGAGGGGCGAGGGTTTTCCTCTGGGTGATTCTCTCTCCCTCTCCTCTCCTCTCCTCTCCTCTCCTCTCCTCTCCTCTCCTCTCCTCTCCTCTCCTCTCCTCTCCTCTCCTCTCCTCTCCTCTCCTCTCCCTGCCTCTCCCTTCCCCTCCCCTCCTCTCCCCTCCTCTCCCCTCTTCTCTATCTTATCCTTTGGTAGTCTAGCCTGATCTTCCTTCCTTACATGGCTCTGGCTTCTGAAAGGGCAATATGGAAGCTGCAAAGCCTACTACGGAAGAGATCTGAAAGCCACATAGCATCACTTCTGCTACATTCTCTTGGGCAGAGCAAGTCACAGAGAACCCAGGTTCAAGGAGGGGAAGGTGGGGCTGAGGTGGAGCCCCGTGTGCTAGCAGAAGGGGGAGGAATTTTGGCAGCCATCTCTGTGGACCGCCTACCACAGGTCATGAGCTCACTGCAAATGGCAGAACTACTTTTTAAATTGGAACTGACCCTCAAGTCCATGCTTGCAACTTCCTCAAATTTCTAGTAACAGCCCAGTCAGTGTTGGACTTTTGTATTTGTTAGAAATGTTTTCTATTTAACTGAAATCCAGGTCGGTGGTCTGAGGTTAGGCTCTTTAAACCTTCCTCCTGTTATGAAATGAGCTGTTTTTTTTCTTTACAAGGATTAGCTGATGATGGTTCAGACAGAAGATCTCAGTGGTAAAGGACGTATACTATACCTTTCTGCTGTAAAAGTGGTCCGACCCAGGGTGGTCACAGGACAGAGGAGAATGTCGCAAAGACGCACAGTGAAAACCCTAAGTTACCCTTTCTCATGGACCTGTGTCCTATAGCATGGTGATGCTTATAGCACCTAACAATTATTTTCCTTCTTATCACTCTTTCAAATATGACTTATTCCAACTATTTACCTTTTTTTTTTTTTCCCCGTATCTGGATTCAGTTGATGAACTCTCATCCAAGAAGGAAATTTCATAGAGTTATAACTTTCTCATTTTTGTAGAATATAGAATCATGTCCTGGGAAACAGGAGAGCTTGAGCCATCAAAATGCTTAGCAGTGGGACCTAGAGCTGGGGTTTATTCTCGTTAACTGAATATTTAGCTCTAGTCATTTCAGCTCCTAGAAAATTTAATTTACTGCTTTTATAATGACAAAAGCATCTGAATTTTGGCTCACAAGCGAAAATCTCTAGACTCAATATTAGCTTTGCGAACGTTATTTTCTGAGGAAGCTAGAGCAAGACTGAGTGCCTGAGCTAAATTCAAAGTTCCCAGGAAGTGACTTTGTTGACAAAGTTCATTAGGTTTAGTATAGCTTTCCTTCTGCTGATAAAATTAAAGGTGTCCTCTCTTTTCAAAAAATGCTGCCTACTTGGAGATTTTACTGTTGACTTAAATAAATATTTCCAACCAAATGAAGAGAGACCATTTCGCTGTTTAATCATGGAGAATTTCACTCTTGTTTCATCTGACTCTTCAAGAGGAAATCAGTAATTAGTGTAGGATTGCTCTTCATCAGCCTGGAATCCCACTTCTTCCTCAAAGGAAGGTCTGAACAATGGGAGATAAGAACTTTTATTGGACTATTACTACAATAAATAGGCGTCTTTCCAGACACGTTCTTCTCTGAACTTTGTTTCTGTTCAGCCTTTTATCTGTTACACATTATCTGTGAGTTTCCTGATGCCCTCTGAAGGATAAGATTTGCATAAGTATAAAAGTAGTTTTAAGGCTGGGTGATATTTGCATTTGACTGGATAAAGTTTAACTTTGAAGAGGAGTTATTTGATTTGTATTTCATAAAGAAACCCCTCCCAGTACAGTGATATTGTTTGTCAAGTCGAGTATGAGTTACAGAATGAATTTTCCTTGTGCATTCTGCTGCGCCTCTGCTAAGGGTGGTTAGGATGAAAATCAGTTTGAGTAGTGAGCGGAGGAACCCATGCAGACTATATTCCTAGGAGATGGGGACAACGGCAAGATCATGCTTGATGGTCAGTGCTGGACTGTTGTTGATGAAGAGTGGGGGATCCCACCTCTGTGACCTTCAGAGGCGGCCAGCCTGAGATGACCCTGGGAGGGAGGGAGCCAGAGGAGCAATATCCTGCCTTTGTCGTCCTGCCTTTGACCAAACAACCAGGTGCCACAGGGCAAGAGGTCAGTTTCGGGACACGGCAGGGTGGAGAGGGGAAAAGGTGCATCAGAAGGCACAGGTGGAAGCTTCCAGCACAGTCAGGCCATGCATGGGGCTGGACTGAGAGAGGCTGAGCAGCAAGGCCAGGCTGGGCTCCTCCCGCAAGCCTATTACACCTCCAGGACCGGTGAACTTGAATATGTGGAGCTAGGGCCATCCCAGGAAATCTAGCCCAGGACATCTTTGCGGCCCCTTTTGGTGACACAAGCTTCTTAGACGTCCCTCAATTCTAGGACTCAGAGGACGGACTGTGAAACAAACCCCACACTTGGCAGACTTGTGGGGGTCCCCTCTCACAGAACCTTAGCTTGCCTCTCATGGCACTTGCTGACGCTAGGAAGAAGAATTCCGTCAGATTTTTCCAGTTGTTCCCAGAAATTGAGTGGACACTGGGTTATGGCCTGAAGACCACTCAGAAAGACCCTTGTCTTCGTTCTTCAGGTAAAGAGATTCTGAGTGTGTGTGTGAGTGTGTGTGTGTGTGGAGAGAGAGATACAGAGAGGAGAGAGAGAGAGAGAGAGAGAGAGAGAGAGAGAGAGAGAGAGA
>JAQQSQ010002409.1:0-10882 GCA_028627145.1 Eidolon dupreanum | reverse complement strand
ACCAGGTGCCCACCTGTCCGTCCGGCCTCTACTGCCCCAGCTTCCCAATGAGCTGCAAGCCCAGAGTCACTTCTCTTATTCACTCCCAAAGGAGTCCTCCTTGGCACCAGTGTCAGTGGGCTCAGTAGCTGCCCAGTTGTCCTTCTTGACCAGTGATGACTTTTATCACTTTGTCAGACCACGTTGCTACTCAGAAGCTGCAGAGCACCTTGAAGATCCAGCACCCACCCCAAGCAGGGATGCTCTGTAGCCCCTCCCCAAACCAAGGGCCACCGGCCCCTCCCTCAGTGCCTCGGGTACCTGGAGCCACGACCCCCAGACAGCCTTGCTGCCCTCCCCAAGCTCTGATATGGAGCAAGTTCCCACTTATGACAAATGACATCTGGCTGCCTGAAACTTCCGCCCATGAACTATGCACTCACCAGCACTTTAAAGAGCACCTACTTTCCCATAGCATTGAAACAGAAGAGAGTTCCTGCTTTTATGGAGGTTGCATTCTACTGTGGTGATAGGAGAAAAAAAAAAAAAAAAGAACAGAAAACAGTTTCTGAGCGCGCAGCCCGCATGCTTCCGAGCTCCTGCGGGAAGCTTCACCCCAGCCCCGGCACAGTGGGCACAACGACTGTCCCCGTTTTACAGAAGAGGAGACGGAGTTCCGAGCGGTTAGCAAGCATGCCCCAAGTCACGCGCCCGGAACACAACGGGACCAGGACTTGAATCAGGGCCGTGGGACTCCCCAGCCCAGCATCTCACACCAAGTCACGCCATCTCCACACACTGCTCGGAAACGAGCGAACACCGCGGTTCAGTTGCCGGTGTGCACCGTGAAGAAAACGCAGCACGGAGAAGAGCAGATCGACAGGACCAGCTCTGGCCTTCGACGCCGCCCGGAACCGGCAGTCTCACTTCTGCATAAAACCTCTTGCAAGACTTAAAATCAACTCTCACATCCCCCTTACTCTATATATAGATATCCCAATGTAATAAAATAGCCCAAATAGCCCAGAATATCTCAATGTAATAAAATAGCCCAGAAATAAACCCACACCTGTATGGCCCATCAACCTGACAAAGGAGACAAGAATACACAATGTATATTGTAAAGAGACAGACACATGCAAAAAAATAATAATAATAAACCAACTTCTTACAGTCTATACAAAAATAAATTCAAAGTGGATTAAAGACTTAAATTTAAGACCTGAAACCACAAAACTCCTAGAATAAAACACAGGCTGTAAACTCTTTAGCATTAGTCTTTGCAACATCTTTCTGGATATGTCTCTATGGATAAAGGCAACAAAAGAAACAAATGGGACTCCATCAAACTAAAAAGCTCTACACAGCAAAAAAACCATCAAGGAAGAAATCAAAAGATGCCTTAAGACAAATGAAAACGCAATGACCCAAAATCTACGGGACACACTGAAAGCAGTCCTAAGAGGGAAATTCATAGCAATACGGGCTTACCTCAGGAAACAAGAAATGTCTCAAAAACAATCTAACCTTATACGTACAGGAATAGAAAAAGAAGAACAAACAAAGAAGAACAGAAATACAATGAATCATTAATGAATACTTAGAACAATTATAGGCCAACAAATTCAACAATCTATCAGAAATGGATCAATTTCTAGAAGCATATCACCTTCTAAGGCTAAAACAAGAAGACACAGAAAATCTAAACAGATCAATTACTACCAATGAAATTGGAGCAGTCATCAAAAAACACACTACAAATAAAACTCCAGAATGAAATGGTTTCACAGGTGAATTCTATCAAACATTTAAAGAGTTAATGCCTATCCTTCTTAAACTATTTCGAAAAATTGAAGAGGAACACTTCCAAACTCATTTTACAAAACAAGCATTGTCCTGATTCCGACACCAAACAAACGTCTTAGAAAAAAAGAAACCTACAGGCCAATATTCTTCATGAACATGCATGTAACATTTCTCAACAAAATATTGGCACCCCGGATTCAAGAAGACATTATAGGATTATACTCTATGACCAAGTGAGATCTATGGCAGGAATACAAGGATGGTTCAGCATCCATAAACCAATCAATATGATACATCAAAGAATGAAGGATAAAAATCATATCTCAGAAAAAGCTCAACATCTTTGACAAAAACCATCCTTTCATGATAGAAACTCTCAACAAAGTGGCTATAGAGGACACAGCTTAACGTAATCAAGGCTGTGTATGACAGACCCACAGCTAACATCTTCACTCGTGAAAAGCTGACTTTCCTCTAAGATCATGACTGAGACAAGTACGTCCACAGTCACCACTTCTATTTCACATAGTACTGGGAGTCCTAGGCACAGCAGACAACAAGGCATCGAAGGCATCAACATCAGGCAAGATGAAGTACAGCTACTATTTGCAGATGACGTGGCACTACACATATAGGACACCCTAAAGACTCCACTGAGAAAACTATCAGAACCGATCGATGAATTCACTAATTTGCAGGATACAAAATCAATAGACAGATTTGTTACATTTCCCTACACCAATAAGAAACTATCAGAAGGAGAAGTTGAAACAATCCCATTTACAGTTGCATCAAAAAGCATAAAATACTTAGGAATGAATTAAAACCAGCGAAAGGCCTGAACCCTGAAAACTGTGAGACACTGAAGAGGATCCAAATAAACAGAAGGAGATACGATGCTCGGTGACTGGAAGGATTAATATTGTTACAATGTCCTTACCACCCAAAGCAATATACCGACTCGGTGCAGTTCCTACAAAAGAGCAATAGCTTTCTTCTCAGAACTAGAACAACGAATCCTAAAATTTATATGGAACCACAAAAGGCCCTGAATAGCCAAGGAAACCTCAAGAAAGAAAGAATGAGGTATCACACTCTCTAATTTCAAACTACACGACAAAACTACAATCATCAAAATAATACAGTAATGGCATAAAAACAGATATATATACATTTCTGGCCTATTTTATTACATTGAGATATCTACACATCCTTGAAACGCCCCTACGTTCTGTGTTTTGTTTGCTGGCGGCTTGCTCTGACCACACTGGTGACTCAAAGTCATCCTGAGGTGGCAAGTCTGCAGTGGCCCCCAGACCCGAGTGTGCTGCAGCAGCTGTGCCCGGGCCGACATCTCCACACATGTCACCTAGGCCAGCGGTCCCCAGCCTTTCTGGCACCAGGGACCGGCGCTGCTATGAGAATCTAGCGTCTGATGACCTGAGGCGGAGCTGAGGCGAGGATGCTGGCGCTGGGGAGCAGCTGCAAATACAGATGATGCTTCGCTCGCTCACCGGCCGCTGTGCGGCCCGGTTCCTGACAGGCCACAGACCGGTACTGGTCCACAGCCCAGGGGCTGGGGACCCCTGATCTAGACTCTGCACCTCTCTGAATTCTCAGCATCCCTTCAGCGGCTGTATCATTACTTCTAGATCTTTCCCCAGGAACAGTTCTCACTCTAGATTTAGACAAATGTTTTGTTTTGTTTTAATCTCTGAAGTTTTCATCCTGTTAATTTCAGTCTATTATTCCAGGTCACCGAAATTATTTTCAAATCTCAGTCCTGCCATCATTGCTACTAGATTCCTCTGAGCTTTGTCTCTGCTGAATTATAAAATGTTTCTTTCTTCAGTCAAGCCACAGATAAAATTCTTGAACAAGACAAAGCCAAGGTCAAGGACTGAGTATTCCTCAACCAGAGATCATCCTACAGGCTGAGAAAGTGTACTGTCTGTTCCAACAGATCTGGGTACATCTGACAAGAACGGAGTCCAAACATCACACGCTCCTGCACCGAGCATGCATGGAGCGGACCTCCATAAACTGGGCAGCACACGTGGCGACACACTACATCCGCAGCTTTCCCCGAGCCTGCAAAGGAGCCGCCCCGTTTTAAAAAGCCGGATGATCTTTTATTTTCCTCCCATAGGAAGCGATCGCTGCATCCCTCTCAAAATATTCAGAATCACTAAGGAATGGGTTTTTGGATGAGATCTGTGTCAATAGCTTGCTTATCTGCCTGCAGCTCACTGTGATTTCTCAGTGTTTTTTTGCAAAAAGCTCTCCACTCACATCCACGTGTTTCTTCCTCAGAGCTCGCCACCGCCTTGCCCGAGTGGGGACAGGCTCTCTCTTTGTATTTCTCAGCTCTCCCTTCTGGAGAAAATGAAACTTGCACCAGACCCTTTTCTGAATCCACTGGGAAAAAAAGAAGCATGCATAAACATAATAAAAGAATCACAAGAGAAGATTAATTTTTTTTCACCTTGAGCCAACCTCTCTGCAGAGCGAGGATTTCTGGATGCAAACAAGATTTCAAAAACCTCTTCTATCATGCTCAGCACTTTTTAGCACCTTTCTTTCTCTGCTAAGACCTTTCCTGCCATGCTTTCCCCTACCTGCGAGGATAATATTCTCTCCCTTTCTTTCAAAGCTCCTCCTGCCAACAGCACCCTGAGTGGGGGTGCCACACGTCAGGTGCTAGACATGGCTTCCCCACCCCCACCCACTGGGTGCTGGTCTGTTTTAAGTCATTGTGTTACTTCACGCCAACACCCACAAACCCCCCCCACCAGCTCACCCCTCTCTTCATATGGTCTGTTTTCAAGGAACTTATTGGAGGTGTTAAAGCAAAGAGGTGATATGAATCTGAGTCAAAGGCTGAACATTTCCCCTCGACTTAAGGGGAAAAAAGAGATGCATCTTACAGTGAAGGGATGTAAAATTAACCGATTAAGACCCCCGCTGCCAGTTATGTAAGCAGAGCCTGAGAACAGGTGACCAAGGGGAGTTAAGCCCTACTTTCCCAGCCATTTTGGAGTTTTGTGGGGAATGAAATTATGCCTTTGGGAAAAAAAAAAAAAAGGTAAAAAATGCTAGTGGGCATATGGTAAAAATCAGTGGACTCATGCGTTGCTTGTCACGAGATAAATTGGTGCAATCATTTTGGATGGTTAATGCAAAGCAAGGGTGACAAATTCACAATTTTGGGCCCAGTCAACTCACTTCAAGGAAGTTAACCTGAAGGAACAGAGAAGAAAAAAATACAGAGGGAAAGGAAGCTGTTCACTGCGGCGTGAAAATGGCAGCCTTGCGCGGTCCCAGGCCTGCACCATGACTTCAAACGTGTCTGTGGAAAGCCAATTAAGTCCAACAGTCTCATAAGGATTTAATAAATCCTGGCGCATGAACGAGATGGAATATTGCACAGAAATTAAAATTATAATAGAAAGTCTGTAAAAACATGAAGAAAACCACATGGTATAAAATTAAATAAAGATACTATGTTTCAAAATAATATTCAGATTAATTGCAATTAAATAGATATATGTGTACGCAAGGAGAATAAGGCTAAATAAAAACAGTTATGCAAAGTGGAAGGATTGAAAGCAATTTTCATAATTTTATTAAAGTTTCTCTAATCCTGTTGCATTTTCTTTGCCACATCAGAATTGCTTCTTACAGGAAGAAAAATACACTGCCTATCAAGGCAAGGGACCGTAAAGATGTTTGGGATTAGACTTAAATAATCATTTTAAAAGCCATCTCGTATGACTCTGGGAGGTTAAACTGCCTGTCAAAGGTGGGCTGCCCTCGTGGGGGACACCGAAGTGTCCCTCAGAACTGCCCAAACTAGAGTCCTCCCCCGTGAAACTAAAGCTACCAGACTTACTCTCTCCATGAAAATGGATGCTGAGTATCCGCTTTGCGCTTGGATTCTCAGTTTCTGAAAATACGGTCACTCTCTTTTCCTAACGTTGTCACCCTGCCTTCCTGGGTTGGCCCTGCAAGTGCTCAGCAGGGCTTTTCCTCCCTTCTTGAAGGTCACAAAAAAGAGTGGCCCCTGTTTGAGACATCACCGAGATGGGGGACTGAGATCAGCTGCCTCTTGGGATGACGGAGCTGGACGCATCCACTGTGGCTCTCAGATGCCTTCTTCTCCCCCCAAAACACATGCAAAACACCACATTTTTAAACAGGCAATAGCCAGGCTTAGTTAAACAGGGAGTGGGGGGATGAAGGGGCGTGAATAGAGAGAGGAATACAAATCTCGGAGCCTGGGAAATGAGTGTAAAAGGGAGAAGGGAATATTTCCCAGCTCAGCCCTAGTGCTGGGAGGACACGTAAGGAGGTGACCGCATGTCGGTGAGGATCACGTAGGGGAGGGGACGTGTCACCCCCGCCGGAGCCCTAAGCAGTTCTGGGGGGTGGAGGCAGTGGTTCTCCCGACAGGCACCAGGGCGGGGCATCTGTATAACACCTGAGCACCTGCCCCGACATCAAGGGACTACGCCACCTTAATAGATGAGTAGGCAAAGGCTCAGCATGCTTTAAAAATAACGCTGAGTCACTCACCACAGCAACCAGGCGACAGTTTCAAACTAGGTCTGCCTATCTCCTGACACGGGGGTGACTGCTGTACCCCGCACCCGGCTTTACCAGCAGAGGAAGAATTTGGGTGAAAGAAGAGTTTGGTCCTTAGCAGCACGCATGGGGGAAAATAAAAAAGTGTCCCATTGGTTTGTGCTCAAGTGTCATCTTTTTCCTCCTCTTCGCAGTCACTTTCACTGTGTCCTTGGATTTTAGAGAGCATTTGTATGGCTTTTCATAAATTTTCCTTTCTTCTACAATCAGCATGATAGGTTTGGCATTCAGGGGGAAAAAATGCTAAAACTACATTTCAAAATCCGGAACCAGAAGAGACAGCGAGGGAAACCCTGAGGGCGAATCACCCAACACACGGCGTGATCTGGAACTCGGTTTGTCTGTCCTGACTCAGCTCGCCGCACCCCCGCCCACCCTCATCGTGAACGTGGGTGCAGGACCTCGCTGCGCCCCGGGCCGACCACGGCCTGGGCCTCGGCCCCGAGGCCCGGGCATGAGGCAGATGCCTTGCTCACCTAGGACCCGCCACGGCTTTCCGCGCCCCTTGCGGGGTTCCATGTCCGGGCCCCCAACACTGCCCTGCGCGCGCACCCCTCCGGCGGCCTGGGGGGCGGGCATCGTGAACGCCTGCACCGCCTCTAGGGAGGGGCTCGCCCACCCCCAAACCGCCACAGCCACACCGCGTTTGCAGCCGACCCACGGTGGGACGCGAGGCTTCGCCGGAACCAGGTGATAGTTCTGTGAGCGCGCACCTGCGCCGGCCGGGCCCCTTCCCCGCAAGGCCGCCGCGTGTCCCTGGACCAAGCCTCGGGGGCAATAAGCGCCATTGGGCGGGTCAGGGATGCAAGCAGGAGGTGCCCCGTGCACCCGAGGGACCGCTCCGATGGCCACCGGCTCCGCGCAGACCTGGCGACGCGGGAGTCGCTGCCCACACGCGCGCAGTACTCACCTGCCCGCGCGCCTGCGGCTGCCGGGCTCAGGCGCGAGGAGCTGCAGCGACGGACCCCAGAACCTCCAGGGCCTCGGAGAGCCCGGGGACCCGCGCCCGCAACGGCGCCGCGGCGGCAGCTGCCAACGCGCAGCAGCGGGTCCCCGTGTGCACGTGCGGCCTGAGGGGCTCCCAGGACAGCCCGCCCGCGGGCAGGCGGTCGGGGCTCCCTCGCTCCCTGTGGGCCTGTGCGCCTTGGGGAGCCCCCTCCTGCGACGCCTGCCCTCTTCCGACCCCCGCCACTGGGGAGGGCGCCGCGCGCAGGCGCCCTTGGGCCGGGCCCGGCTGTGGAGCCCACGCACCTGCTCTGGGCGCGGCCAGGCACAGCTGCGAGGCACAGCCGGCCCCCGCGCGGCCTTCGTACGCCGGGACCCCAGGTGTCCCCCGTGGAGGGTCCTCAGCCCGGCCGCAGCCGCCGGGGCCCCAGGTGCCCCCGGTGGAGGGTCCTCAGCCCGGCCACAGCCGCCGGGGCCCCCAGGTGCCCCGCGTGGAGGGTCCTCAGCCCGGCCACCCGGTCGCCCTGGCACTGCATCGCAGTGCCTGCAGCTCCGCCCTCAGGGAGAACAATTGCCTTTGCTTCGCTGAAAACTTGGAATTAAGCAGATCGCGTGTTCCCCCAAGGGCCCCAAACTCTGACCAAGACTCTCGTGACCGCTTGCGGGGTTCAGATCCCAGCAGCCCTAAACTGTATTGAACCCGCAAGCACAGCTCGCACCCTGCCGGTGGGCCCTGGGCCGGGGAGCCGGGGCTGGGCCGCAGCCACCTGCTGAGCGCCCGGGGCGCAAGGGGCTCACCTCGCCGTCCATAGTCACGTGCCTCTGACAGGAAGAAATCTGGGACACAGTCATTCTGGAGACACAGCGAAAATGCAAACTATGAGCAAACCTAGCAAACATACACAGATTGCCCAGGAAATCCTTGATATTGCAAGCAAAGAAATTGATTTTTGGGAGGTGATATGTGAAAATAAAATTGTAGAATTCGAATGTAGGGGATTCACTACCAGCCAAGTGTCGTTCATTAATCAAGGACGGCCCTCTGAGGAAGGGGTTTCAGGCAATGTGTGACCATCAGAAAGATGAGCCTGAAATGCACCGTGTGGGGTGACTGGTCCATTGACCCAGGACGGCAAGGAGATCTCTCTCCCCAGCACCCAGGTTCCTAAGACACAGGGCTGGGTCCCCGGTCTCAGTGAAGTCACGGGAGGACCCTGAAAGCTGAGAAGGTCAACACGGCTGCACAGATGGTCACGTCGGGTTTCTCATTCTGTCTGCACAGAGGTCGCTTTTGCAAGCGTAGCAGCCTCAGCCGAAACGGGCTGGCTTCTTAAAGGCCTTGGGCAGGACGCTGGAAGTGTGGGGGGGCGGGAGTGGGGAGCGGGCTGGTGGGGGCGGGCTTCCTGAAGTCTAAGGACCAGTGGGCTTTGGGACTCGGGCGTTCCGGACGCTCGCAGAGTGTCGCCCACTGTCCTTGGGATGCAGCTTGCAACAGGGCCGTGTCACGCGATGGGCTCGGTCACCCCCGCCCTGAAGGCTCTGCCTCAGAAGCAGATGGGCTCTTCTTCCTGAGCTAATCCCTGTCGATCTCGACATCTGCCAGGGCCACGTCTTGTCTCCAAGACGCTCATGACTTCCAGAGGCCCTGCAGCCCCTGAAGCAGGGAACCGCCTCCTCCAGAGCCAGCTGCCAAGCTGCCCGGCAAAGGGGCCCCGGAAACCACGCGCCCTGTCCTCGCCCACGTGCGGCGTCGACTGGTCAGCTGCAGAACGTCAGGGCCGAATCGCGTTGCGTGCTCAGAGGCCTTTCGTACTGGACGGGCCGGTTGGCGGGCTGTTGTCTGCCCGTTCTGTTCAGCAGGCAGCTTTCGCTATGGCGACGTCCGTTGTCGCCATGGCTCCCGTTAGACCTGCCAGTCATGCTCGGGTAGCTGTTTCTCTGCCAGGAAAAAATCTGCAGCATCACTTCTTTTTGTAAATTGTGCGTCAGGAAGCCAGCCAGGACGCAGGCCTGGGGTGGATGAATGGCACTTTGCTGCCACCCAGTGTCAGGCCTGCAAGGTGGCTGCGTAAAGACGCAGGGACCCCGTGTTTGCGGATCTGCTGACGCTACTGTCCGGGGTCCATGGGTGACGACTTGCAGGCTCCAGGGCCTCATCCTGGGTCATGGGCTTGGCTCGGATCCGTTCAAGGGCTGAGCTCTGATTTAAGGAGACCGACCACACACAGCCGCAGAGAGAAATGCCGAGGCTGACATGGGGTGCCTGCCCTTCCACTCCACGATCCGGGAGGTGGGGGCGAGGTCAGTGTGCCCAGCACCCCCTCCCACTTCCAGACCTTTCTAGTGATTTCCTTCTCCCACCTGAATCCAGTGCGGGTCCCCCCAGATCCTCCTCTGGCGGATAATTGGAGAGGAAGGACGCGGCTGGAGAACGGACAGTGTGATTTTCTCCAGGCTCCTCAACCCCCCGAGAGCTCTGGGCCCGACCCCAGGACTGGTGAGGGAGAGAACGTGACCGTCAGTCCTGCCCCGGATCTCCAGGGGCCACCCCCACATTCCATGAGCGCACACCTACAGCTGCTCTGCCCAAGGGGGAGTGAGTTCGCCGCACGCGGGCTCTGCACCCACGCCCTTCAGCACCGTCTGGACCCAGGACGCCGTGAGGGAGAAGGGCTCGTGGCACAGGTGGAATCAGGCCCGTGATTCCTAGGACGCATCTGGGGGCTCCACCAGCCCCTCCTCAGACTTCCAGCCCAGGGTGAGGGCTGGTACCTGGGCCCCCTTCTTGGAGATGCCCCTCCGGCCTCTTTCATTTCATTTCATTTCTGAGGACACTGCTCTGCCCCGCCCTGGGCCCCTCCTGCCATTGTCTTCTGTCCATGATACAGGTCCTGGTGCCTCTCCAAATCAAACACCCTGTTCTCTCAAAAGTACTTTCACAGGCCGTAAGAGCCTACGTTGCATCACGAAAGCTGCTCCGTGGGGAGCGAGTGGGGTGGGCTAGGGGGTGCCTGTCAGCACAGGGTCAGTGGGGAAAAGCAAGCGAAGGGTGGAGGCGGCAGGATTTCTCTCCTCAGAATGTCTCCTGGGGGAAGAAACATCGCCCGGAGTTTCCCTCTTTAACAGCTGATAATGGGACACAGAGAGAGAAGGGACATTATAACAATCTGTGAAGAAACCAGCCCCCAAACGAGTGTGCTCAGCAAGTATTTCCCCTCCTCCCCTGCGGCCTGCGACAGATTTCTAATGGAACAAGAGAAGGGGTATGCGCTATTTCCGGTTTTCACTGAGAACCCCCTTACACGGCCATCTGTGTACCCCCCACACACACACCCACCGATGGGAAGAGAGAGGACACCCACCAACACCAGCAGCACCACCGGAAACTTGGGGGGCTGTGTTAACAATGGCCCAGCCAACTGGGAAGCCACAGAGGAATGTCGCGTGAGTGCAGCTAAAGTCTTCCTGTACTGATAGCTGAGTAGGAAATCTCTCCTGGGTGCGGGTC
>JAQQSQ010002408.1:0-10883 GCA_028627145.1 Eidolon dupreanum | reverse complement strand
AGGTAATTGTTATTTGTTGTTTTCATCTTCCGTTTGGTCACACACCGGAACCTTTGTGGCTTGCCATCTTCAGTCTCCCCCACCCCCCAGCATTGTGGTTGTTTAAGGACGAGAATCTTACGTAAGGACATCTCCCACGCTAATCAGGGCCCGATCATCCCTGTGGTTGGGGGTCAGTGAGGGGAGGGACAGCGTGAATGAGTACTTCTGGCGGAGACGCACCTTCTCTCTACCTTTGCCAGCCCAGGGCAATTTCAAACTCTGAATCATCTAGATAGATTTCCTTACAGCGAGGCATTTCGCGTCGGATTTTATTTTTCAAGGACATGGTACCCGATACCCGTCATTATAGCCTCACGGCTAATCACTGTTTTGATTCACCGGAGTCCAAGTGTCTGTGCGAACGTCTCTCCCCCGCCGCACCCCACTTCAGTGGAGTCTCCTTCAGCCTCTCCCGGCCACACCCAGTTGTCCCTAGTATTCCCGTCACAGTTGCCCCTGCCCAGTGGTTGGGCCGAGGGACGGAGCAGAGTGTCAGCACACGGCGCCGTCCCCTGCCCGCCCGCCTGGGTCCTCGGCAGGGCTTCGAGAGGAGTTTGGCCCCTGTTCTCTTGGGCACAAGGACGGGAGAGGTTTTGGACTCAGGCCAGGGTTCGAGCCCCGGCTCTACCCTTTATTAGCTTTATGGCCTCGGGCAGATTTCTCTTCTAGCCTCACAGCCCCCATCTCTGCAAACGAAGACGATTAACCCGACCTCACAGGGTTGCAGGAGTTGCACAGGTGACCAGGAAGCGCTGGCTTTGCCGCCCTTTCCGTCACCCGGGCTGGTGATACGTGAGGGGGTGGCCGCTCGCTCGTTCTCTCTGTGGTGTAATTAGCAGGTGGAGTCTTTATACTTCAACTCTCCGAAGTTATATCCCATTTTTCGGAAGGTCTCCTACGGAACTGACAGAGACGATGCTAAATCCTCTGCGGATAATAAGGGGGAAAAAAAAGTATGGGTTTCTGCCCTGGAGAAAGTCGCTTCAGCTTCATTCTGATTCAAGTTCACGGTGCTGTGCTCATGTCGTACAGTGTGTCCTTGAAAAGGAAGACAGCGCTCGGACGCCTTATGCTGGATCTTCAAAGCTAAGTCTCCAAAGAATCGGGCTCTTGGCTTTGGGCAGTCAGACGTGTTTGGACATCCCCTGCGCTGAAGCACCACGCTCTGCCATGTCACTTAGCTGCGCCCTTCACCTGTAAATGCGGCCCGTTTTAATTGCTCGTCCTCCGAGGTGTCGCTAAAGCAAGCTGGCCATCTGAGACTCATCCGTGGTGATTTCAGTGACCCTGCCTTTGCCAGATTGCCCTTTCCTTTCTTTTATCCGGTACAAATATGCTACCCTGAAAAGTTTCCAGCAGCTTAGATGACTTATGAGCTGTCTTAGTTTAGTACATTGTTTGTTTGTTTGTTTGTTTGTTTGTTATCCTGACGTCTGAAGAGGAAGAGAGAGTTCATGAGAGGATTGCTTCCAGCGGGTGATGGTCTGTGGCGGTGACAGTCGGTGCTCAGTCGGGCCTGCCGCCGTGATTCCTGACTCATGCAGGCCCCTGACGCAGAGCCCGCTTCTCCCCTGCCTTTCCGTCCATCCTGACCCTGCTCTCTCCACTGCTGGGCTTGTTGCAAAGCATCCTGGGGTGCAGGCCTGCTCACTGTCACTTCCTTGACCCTCGAGGGCTTGCTTACATCATGCTTTCTGTCTTAGGGCCACCTTCTCCTCAAACGCCCTCTGCTCTGCCTGGCCAAGGGCCACCACAGCAAAGCCTCCCTGGTCCTGTATCCGCGTAGCTCATTTGATGGTAGTTTTGTTCATAGATCCTTATCCTGTATCTCTCCATCTGGATAAAACATGCCCTGTGGAAAAAAAGATATCATATATATTTTTTTTTCACCCCATCCTGCTAGCCTCGCTTCTTCCACATAGTAGGAGATAAGTCAGTATTTGTTAGTAATTATCTTAGTTTTTTAGGCTGCTGTAACAAAAATGCCCCAAACTGGGTGGCTTATACACAGCTGAAATGTATTTCTCACCGTTATGGAGGCCGGGAAGTTCAAGATCAGCGTGCCATCAGATTCCATGTCTCATGAGGGCTCATTTCCTGGTGTCTTTTCAATGTAATCTCACAGGGCAGAAGGCATAATTAGATCTGTCTCAGGCCACTTTCCTGGGGGCACTAATCCCATTTTTAAGGGCTTCACCACATGACCCAATCACCTCCTAACACCGTAACTTTGGGCATTAGGGTTCAACATTTGAATTTGGAGGGACGCAACTCTCAAACCAGAACAGTGGCACTAGAAATTTTTTTTTTAAAAATTTAAATAAAATGTAGTCACGAAATACTAAAACAGAAAAACCTTGCCTTTTACTTTAGGGAACTTCTTAGTAAGATCTTTAGAACGTCAAGATGCCTCCTGTGAGTCTAGCATGAGTATTATATCTAAGGGACGCCAAGGAACAACCAGGGACAGTGGTGGCGAAATGTGTTCCGGCAAAGGCCGAGGAGGGGGCCTTGCTGTGAGAGAGCTGGTAAAGATCGGTATCACCCAGCGCCCTTGTGATGAAACCCAGTCCCCGAGCTGGTTGGAGCGGCCGTTAAGTAGGCACTGTCACTTTTCTAAACTGGAGTTCACTTATTTACTCAGTTATTAGGTGAACATTTACTGTCAGCTAAGTGCTCTGCCGGCTTCTGGGAACGCTACGATGAAGGAGACATCGACTCATTCGGGAGACTGGTAGCCCAGAGGGGAGGCAGACCCGTTCGCCGACACTTAAGCTATTGTGTCAGCACTCAGGGACGGGGCATCACCCGGGGCATGGGGTCTAGATGGGACACACACCCACTGGAAGTCCAAAAGCATTTCTCCAGTCTGAGGGCGAGATACCCCGTCTGTTAGAGTCAGTCTGGTTCTGCCAAGAGGTGGCTTATGGCAGGGGCCAGAGAAGATCACGAGGGTGGAGAGATCCCAGCGCTTGCTGGGTCTGGTTCTGCCTCCCCTTGCTGGCTGTCTGCTCTCCTCAAGGACTGCTCCTGGGGTCTGCTGTGCGGCCGGGGGGCTCCTGGTCTTCGCTCTCTCAGGCCCCATGTGGCTTTCTCTCAGGTGCTGTGGGGAGCCTGAGGTGACCTCACCACTGCCTTGGAGCTGGTCAGGTGGGTCCTGGAGAGTGTGTGGAAATCATTCCACGCACTGGTGTCGAGCTGAAGCGCAGAGACAGGAAATGGGAAGAAACAGCCAAAGTGCTGGCCGGTCAGGCTGTAGAGGCCCCTCGAAGCTTCGTTTTCAGGCCAGAGAATCTGTTCCTTATTAGCGGACAGATAAGTTTGTTTGTTTGTTTGTTTGTTTTTTCACCCGGCATATGATTACTGCAGTGCTGTAGGCTGATGAGTCAGAGGTAGTGCATGGGGTGGATGAGATGGAGAAAAATACACATGTTCAATAATGTTTTGAACTGAATTGAACTGAACTGAACTGAACTGAACTGAAATGAATTGAATTGAATTGAATTGAATCCGTTGCATTTGTCTGGGTCTGAATTAATACGCATCTCGGTTGCCCTGACATTGACACCCCCTCCCCAACTTTTGCATGGAGATTCCTAACTTAAAGGAATCACAGGATTATTTACACACCTGGAGCTAGCTCCTAGGCTTTTCCTGTCCTCCACCCACCTTCTCTTTAGGCTCCAGTCTTTCAAGCACCCTGGAAGGAAAGGAGATTTGGTGAAGGCTCTTGACCAGGGCTGACCAGAGTCCAGTTTAATGAGAGAATGTTAAAACGAGCGAAGCGTCTGTGCAATTATGTTTTCCATGATTTACTTTCAAATTCTTCGACGTGAACACTGTGGGAGCATGTATTGTATGCGAATAAATCCACATTTCAAAAAATGGAGACTCCCCAGCTCAGGGCGTTTAGCTGGGATTTATTGGGAAACCTCCTGAGATGGTGACCACAGATGCTTCGGCGACCTTCGACCTTCGGGGAGGCTTTAGAAGCCCCGCCCCCAGGGGTAAAATGAATGGGATTGGAGGTTCGTGGACCCCCGGCCACTGCATCGCCTGCACGCAGTGGAGGAGTCCGGGGAGCCGGACCAGGGAAGCTGGTCCCTCGTGACCGTGACTGCCCTGCAGAGCTGTCCACCGTCTGGCAGGCAGGACTGTCCCGAAGCCCCGGCAGGGCACTGGGCAGCGAGGCGCGGCCAGGGGGGCGCCGGTGGGTCCCCGCAGGTGGGTCCCCGCCGCCGCTTCCGGGGGAGAAAGGGGGCGCAGGGCGGGCGCACGAGGGCGCGGGCCGCGTGCTCCGGGTCGCCTCTGCGCGGGGACGCGGCTCGGGGTCCCCAGGTCGCCCCCGGATCCGCCTTGAAGGGAAGCGCGAGGCTGCGCCTTGACCGGGGCGGTTGGGATGCCCGCCTGAGAGCCCGTCACGGTCAAGGTCAAGGTCACGGCCCCGGCGACGGCCACGGCGGGGCGCTCGCTCCCGAGCTTTCGGCCAAAGCCCCCTGACCAGGCCCCGTTTGATAAACGATGGGTTTCACAGAACCGCAGGCGTCGCACGAAACTCGCAGCGACCTGAAGGCCTGAGGGCATTTTTCCTCAAATCACGGGGCCAAAACCTTCAGAAACATATTTTCCATCATCAAACGTAATTGTGAGGTACAGCGTCGCCGCTTTCATCTGAAGCACGTTGTTTATTTTTGTGCTAATCTGAGCTCCCCATCACTGAATGAGCGTAATGGCTTCAGCCTGTTTTCGTCTTAGGGTATTGTGTAGAAGGAAAAATTAATTCGGTCTGTTTATACTGTAGTCACAAATTCCGGTTTGTGTTTCTTTGATAGACTTTCTTTGATGTGAGGGAAAAGACTACATCTCTTTAAAAGGAAAAAGAAAAAAATGCCAGTGCGTCTGCTTAGCATGTGTGCCATCTCAAGAATTTAGTGAGCTGCACAGGATGGGAAAGCTAATATTCCGTGTTTGGGCTGCTTCGCTTGTTTAAACAGTTTTAAGTACAACTCGGGTGGCTTTCTAGGCATGTGAGAAATTCTTACCCTAAGCCTCTAGAACATTTCGCAACTATCCACTTTGATTTACTAAGCCACTGAAAGACCAGTTAGGTAAAATACCAAACGAGACTTTTCTGGAAGCAGGCGCCAAAGAACCGAAGCACTACAGTAGCTTCCCCCTCGTTCTTCTGCGAAAGAATTTCGTTTTCCCCAAATGGCTTCAGTGGTCACCACAGAGCAAGGGAACTTGATGCTTCAGCAGCCAGGAGAGCGAACTCTCAACATTTCTTGCTTCTGCCAGCTGGAGGAGAAAGGCCTGGATCCAGGAGCCAAGCTTCGCGGCTCCCTCCCGGCGGCCCCCACATTTCTACCCTGCAGCAGGGTTTACATCTCCCTCCATCCTGCAGGAGAGTCCGAGAAACCTGTGTCTCATTCACATGTTCAGAGATCAATAGAGGATTTCCCACCGGCTTAAATGATCATTTCAGAGGTATTTTATCTGAAATGTGGATTGCTCTCCAATCCCCGGTAACTTTACATTTCTGCCCTCCAGGGTTCCAGTCCAGAAATTAATGGTATGTAAATGAACGCACAGTCCTGGGAGAAGAAGGTGGTGAATTCTATTATAAAGCGGGCAGCCAGCCCTTCCTTGCTTTGTATACAACCTTGCCTTTCTGCCTCCGGCATCTGTGTCAGTCCTGCTCACCTCTGGAGCAGAAAACAAATAAGGCTTGATGTCTGTCCTTAGGGGGTTTCTGGTCCCCAGTGGAGGCTGGAGGCTGAGGGCGGATCTGGCTGTGCAGCTCGGTGTAATTAGTGGCAGGAGGCCCAGGTGCAGAGGGCCCGGAAGAGCGGAAGAGGAGAATCTCGCTCATCCCGGACCTCCAGCGACAGTGTCCAGGTTTTGTGAAGAGGATGGGGACACACAGGGCGGTTAGATATAGATAATACAGGGCGTGTTAGCAAAGAGGGCAGAGCCGGGAAGGCACAGCGGTGTGTTGGAGGAGGACATCCTGGAGAAACTCGAAGCCCCGCCATGACGCTGTCCCCCGTGCTTGTCTTGTCGTTGTGATTGCAGACCTTCCGCTGGAGCCGCAGGTCTCACGTGGTATGGGGGTCCACACGGGAACAGACAGCCTGGGCTCACATCCTGTGTGCGATGTGAAGCAAGGCCCTCTGGGTTCTCCGTGCATACGTTTCCCCGTCAAGAACGTGGGCATTATACTATCATTCGCCGCGGAAGGTCGTGGTGAGAATCTAATCAAGTGACGGGGCCTCGCTTGCGGGAAATACTATGTATTTGTTCAATAAAAACGTGAGAGACCGGGAGGGTCAGGGCAGTGGCTGTTCATTAAAGACACTCGAAGAAGAAGAATATAAAAACTCCCAGAGATGTTCCCTGTGAAAAGCTGGCTAACCCTCCAGCGTTTAGGCTGTGACTAGGACCGGCCCAGGGAGCCTGTCGAAATGCGGATTCTCGGCCCTTGCCCTCTGCTACTCTATTCTTAGCTCTTGGCTGGGATCCAGGATTATGCACTATAAAAATCACACCATGGCGACTTTTAAGCAGATGGCCTCCCTCAGAACCTTTTTTGAGGCTGTTCCTCAGCGTTTGCCCTTTGGGAGTAAGTGACTCACAGGGACTCACAGGCCGGCCTTCTGGCCCCAGCTCTGCCACTTCCTGGTCGGCCAACGCTGTGAACATCCGTTGATCGGAGGATAATGTCATTGCCCTGCATGAGGATGATACGAGATGTGCGTCTGCAAGGCACCGGGGAACCGGCCGTGTTCAAATGGCTTGTCATTAGAAACGAGGCGCCTCAGCCCACACCTGGGCGGACAGGAAGCCTCAGTCCTGGTGACAGGTTGTTTCAGGCTTGCGGAGGGTGAGGGGGATCAAAGCCGCACTTCTGGCCACTTTTCTCCATAGACTCCACCTGTCCCTTCTATGACATCTTGATTGATTATCCGGCTAATAAGTCAAGCGCTCAGCTGACACAGGTCAAGAGAGTTACTACTTGATAAAGCAAATCCATTATTTAGAGAGCTCGAATTCAAAGAAAGTTGTGCAGATTAAGCCAAAATGGGCCTCCCGTTCAATTTCTACACACCGTTTTCAGACAGCTGAGTTTGGAAACGTTCCTTAGAATGGGCAGTTTGGATGGAGTGGGACCGGAACCCAGAACTGGGGTAGCGTGAGCACAGAGGGGGGTCGGCCGGCTAAGCAGCATGTGCCGTCTCCGCCCCGCTACCTAAGTTAACAGTCCCTCTCCTACGATGTGCTTGGCTACAGCTACCCATTCTCCTGCCAGTGTGAAAAGGGAAGAGGATTTAGAAAAAAAAAAGGATCAGAGAGACATTTTATGATTTATTAAGATGAAAATATATTTGGTGCTAGACAGAAACATTTTCCTGAGGTATCGTTGCTTCTGGTTTAGGAATTTAGCAGCTACCCGTAGGGACTTATCGTGATGGAACAAAATATTTAAGACTAAAAAGAAAACATACTCTCGGTTGGGAATTTAGGGTATATAATAGTGGTTTGAAGTGCATTTTATTCTAATTTAAATAGAATCCAACAAAAAAAAAAGGGCTGAAATCCGAAAGTGCCTCTTTGGCTCTGGAGATAAACGAGAAGAAGATATCATTGTTCTGCTTGACCCATAAGGATAAAAGCTAATTATTCCTGTCCCGCTCACTGCCTCTTAAGAGAGAAACAGACACATGTGCAAATGTGTGTATCAATGTGACCGAATGTAAGCAAGCGTTGCATTAATATGTGCATGTCATAGTTAAAGATTTTTATGTTTTCTGTGAAAACTTTATTGTTTATATAATGTTAATGAATAATTGGAGTGTTGAGATTTTTATTTTTATTTTTTTTTTAAACTATCATTTTTTTAAAATTGTGATCAACAGCTGAAGGAGAACTTTTACTTGAAGGCAAAAGGGTACTTGTGATTTATTTTCCTCTTTTTTTATTTATTGATTTTCAAGGTATTCATTACTTTTGCATTATTTTCCCTCATTTTAATAAATCTCATAAGGAAATGTAAACCCGAGAGGGAGATTTGGTCATCATGTTTCATCTGTCATTTTAAAAGCTCTCTCAAATTTCCTGGTGGGGTAAATGGGTAGTTGCTTGTGTTTAGTTATAGACAGTTCATTGGGTTGCAAGGTGAGGTTTGTATTAAGAGTAATGGAATAATACTTATATTGTTTATTACTACTTCAAGGTGCACTGTTAGAGTTAACCTCTCCGGTATTTATTAAAGGGATAAATGATCAGAGAAGAGGGATTGTGGCAAAAGATAAACCTCAGAAAAATAAGAACACTCCCAACCTGTGCCTATCTCTCTAGTCTTGTTTCTTGCTGCTTCTCTCCTTGTTATCTACATACCAGCCCTTCCTTCTCTGGGCTGTTAATGTCTCTCCCCGCCCCCCTTCCTCTGCTTATTTAATTGTGCTGTTCCCTCTCACCCCTAACTGCTTTCATTTTCTTTTTCCTGACCCAGTGCTACTTATTTTTAAGGCCTCGAGATAAATGCCAGGTGTTTCAGGAATCCTTTGTGATCTCTCTACTCCCCACCTAACATGCTGTTCTTTTCACCCTGCCGCCTAGCACAAATTATGATGATTGTTCCTTTTTACTGTGAGTCTTCCCAGCTATGCTATAAACCCCAATGATGCCAGAAACTCTGTCTTATTCATCATTATGTCTCTGGCAATCAGCATAATGTGTGACAGATCTTAGGTACTTAAGTAATAATACTTGTTAGAAAAATGGATAGATAGATGGATGACTGGATGGACGGATGGATGAATACCTGGATGGACGGATGGATGGGTGGCAGGGTGGGTGGGTGGATGGATGGATGGATGGATGGTGGCCCTGTGAGTCAGGATCTTACTAATAGCAATTTGAGCCAATAAATTTGTAGTTCTTTCGTTCTTATAATATACAGGTCGTTTGATTTATTTTACTGCTATGCAAATAGGCAAGTAATAAGCAGCAAGTAAAATATGAACATCCAAATATGAACACTGATAATATCCCAGTTACTTCCTTGGCCAACGTTGGGGAGAAAAAATTGCATTGGTTTCGGAAGCGGTCTAAAAATGTATTTCTAACGTTTAATTTTTTATCGTAAATGGTATTCTTTATTATGTAGTATGTTAGACATCTCTAGAATAGTGTTGGCAAGTCTTTCAGTCAATTAAATGCTCATTGGCAAAGTGTTTCAAAATATTTTGGTAAACTTTGGAGCTGTCTGCCATTCGGAAGCTCATGTGACATTTCCATGTCAGTATGTTGCTTTTTTATTGCATTTTGTTCACTCATCACTTGAGTGCCTCTTGCCAGCTTTTGTTCTCAGGATGGAATAGGTTTGAATTTTTGGATGGAAATATGCAAAATGGTAGCCTCAAACAGTGTTGTGTAATTAGAAGTGTATATAGTACAGTCGGAAGGAAAACAAGTTAGAATTAGCTTTCTGGGCTCTGTTACTCTGCGAGGATTTTTTGTGAACTGTTTGTAACAGTTTAAATCTGAACAGCCATTTTTAGACCTACTAGTAATAGAAAAAGTCAACCTGATCTTATAAAAGAATCAATCAATCATACTTCTCTACGTATGTTATATAACGTATGTAACTATAAACACACAGATATACATTTCTCAGCTGTACACTGGGGTATTGGCATGGTCACCTATGGAAAAGGAATTTCTGCTGATCTCTGCTGAGATCTTTTAGGATGAACCTGAAAGATTATTACAGCCTAAAGCAGCAGCAGCTGCTGGTGACAGTTTTTCCCCTACAAGGAGGTAAAATCCTGCAGACCAGTGGCCTAACATTTCCCAAAGCACTAAAACAGAACAAATAAGAATCAGTGAAATGGCATATTGCCTTATGCTTTATTTGGGGAAATTTAGAATTTCTTTGGCAAACTCCTTTTTTGCCCGCAAGAGAACCCCTTGACCTAATTTAGTAAATTCCAACTGAAAGATCTTACAACTCAGAATGTGGTTCAGAAGTGGTATGTTGTTTTGTTTTGAGTTTTTCCTTTTGAAGCCTCTGGAAAAATTCACATCAATCTGACATGTTTACATTGAAGTAAACTGACATCTGGATTTCAATACTAATGAAGCAAAGAGTCAATATAAACATCACTTCACAAAATCTATCACATGTACAATAATCATAAACTAAGCTCTGAAGAATGAAATCGCTATCTGAAAATACATTAGCTTACCAACTCTAAGAATGCTCCACAAGCAAACCTTACTAACAATTAAAGCTGTTCTACTTTTAAAAGGAGCTTGTCATGTCCAAGTCACTTTAAACGGCCTTCAGGAGAAAGAAAACACATTTAGCATTGTACTTTGAAAAACATGCAGAGGGAGTAGAGAGCCAGAAACTGCCTCTGTGATTAAATAAATGCCTCAGCTAACATCCATATTTTACCCTAAACATGTAACTCACGGAACTGTGGCTCCGCTGAAACTCCGGGAATTCAGGAGTATGAAATCTGTCCTTAAACTCGTCTGGCTTTAGTTAAAAAAAAAAAAAAAAAAAAAAAATCATGAACGGACATAATCGAATGTCTGTTTTTTCTGCATCGCTGTGGTACAGGAGCTGCACATCAGCATGAGCAACGGCACCTAACTCTTTGCACGTGCCGGGCCGGGTTTTCACTGAGTTACATGTAGTGACCCTTTTAATTCTCACGACAGCCCTGAAAGTTAGGCACTGTCGTCGCCCAACTTACGGCTGGACTCATGCAGGCTGGTTCCAGACATTATACGCTGAGCGACTGCACTGGTCTGCCCGCCACCTGTGGCCG
>JAQQSQ010000240.1:0-14934 GCA_028627145.1 Eidolon dupreanum | reverse complement strand
GTTCCAACAGTTCCGTCTCCCCCTTCCGTGAGGCGGATATAACCGGGGAGTCTGTGGCCAGGCGTCCCGGTGTCAGGCGGAACGGGCCGCGGCTCTGAACTCGGCCTTGAACGCTGTCCCTTTGGAGAACATTCTCAGTGTCTTTTTAACCAACATTCAAAAATTATTAATTTGGCTCTTTATTCGTGCACATTAAAAGCTGGAAGTTAATAAATATTTTATGATTCTCAAGCTCAAATGCGTCTCTGATTGATATTGAGGGTTGAAGGCTTGAGGGCAGGGAGCAGGCCTCCTGTTTCCAGAATTTGCAAAATCGATGGGAAGCGGGCTCGCACCGACCTGCCGGGCGTGTGACTGACCCCGGCGGGAGCAGGAGGTGTCTGCGGATGCGGCGGGGCCGGCGACCTTGGCGGCGCCCGGCCGATTCTCGGGTGACAGAGCGTCTCGCCTCTCCTCTCCCGGGTGAGGAATCTGGAGCAGGTCGTGCCACCATCGGGCCGTCCAGCAATGTCACGGCTTCAAGGACGCAGATAGCAGGAGGTGAGGGGTTCCAGGCTGGAAGGTATTTTTGAGAATCTGATACCCGTCGCGGAATAAGACGCAGGCCAGTGCGTCCTGTGTCTGCCACCGGTGGAGAGGGCTCCCCGATACACCTGTCGTTGGTACTGTGTGGTTTTTCCTGCATGTGCGCTGGAGGAGCTCGGCTACAGTGCTCATTTTCTTTAAAGATTTTTTCCTACCCCTAGTGGGTCAAAATGCATCCTTTGGGTTTGCTATCGATGAAACAGACGGATGGACTTCTCTGATGGTAAAGGAACGGAACTAGGAAAAATAGGGCCTGTCTTTTCCAAGGGCCTAAAAAGCTCACGGATTCACCTTCTGTGCTGGCAAAAAGCTGTTACTGCTTAAAGGGGCGGGGGGGGGGGGGGAAGCATCAAATGGGTTTTTCATGGGGTCGTTCAAGGAGCCCAGACAATAAAATCCTTAAGAAGGTCGCGTTGACGGGGAGGAACCTGGGAAGTTTTTGGCAGCAGGCGTTTTAAGGAGAGACGCACTGCCTGTCTCACGAGGGGAAGCTTGCACGTGCGAGACCCAAGTCCTCGGGTTTGTCCGAAGCGGATAACCGGGGCGCATCTGGCGCTGTTTGCAGAGAGGCCGCGTGAGCAGACGTTTGCGCCGGGAGGCGGGGGTGGGGGGCTCTGCGGATGTTTAATTGTCAGGGGAGGAATTTTCTAGATTGAGAGGCTCTGCTTTGCTCGTTGCTGCTGTTTTGCCTGGGCCGGGTTGCCGACTGGAAAGTCGAACGCATGAAAAACAGACACACGCGTGAGATGTTTTTTTGTTTTTTTTTTAACGCCACACTGTTAACGCATGTCCGGCATCCTAGTGAGGAGAAGACGGTAGTTACCGCGGGCGGTGAACGTGCCGAGAGCCCCCTTCGCCAGGCGGGTGGGCCGGGCCGGGCCAGGCCCGCTGAGTGGTTGAACCGCCGAGTCACGGTGGACTTCTCTGTAAAACAGCGACAAGGCGACTTATCTTGTAAGATTGCGTGAGAAGTAAATGAGATCCCGAATGCACTGTGCAGGCAGACGGCCCGTTAGGCCTCAGCAAATACTATTTTCTCCTTCTGTGGGCCCATTGTCTGCAGCTAGAGCAAGACTGTGTGCTAAGTAAACCTCCACTGAGTGGAGGAAGGGAGGAAGGAAGGGAGGGAGGGATGGAGGAAGGAAGGGAGGAAGGAAGGGAGGGAGGGATGGAGGAAGGAAGGGAGGAAGGAAGGGAGGGAGGGAGGGAGGAATGAAGGAAGCAAGCTTGCTTGAACCCAGTTTCTGTCTACATTAATATTTACGATTGCATAGGAATCGCTTGGGTTTCACTCAGTCTGTTTTTAATTAGTCTGCGGGTACTTCCGTCGCATTTCTCCTGTTGACCATATTACCCGAGAACACCAGAAGAGAGTCCTTCCCTCGGGCCTGTTCTTCCTGCCTGGGCCTCTTCACCTGTGTGAACGTTAGGTGGTGCGGCTATCAGCCATCATACGTACATTATGCGTGCCTTGTTCGTTACTCACCTTTGAATTCGAGACGGCTTTTGATTTAGAAAGCGAAATTTCTATGGGAAAAGAAGGTGGGGAAAAAAAAATGACATGGAGCCGAGCCTTTTCGGGGACAGATGGCGTGGGTTTCTTAATGCTTGAGTGTCTTCCTCCTGCCCCAGCTGCAGCAAAGCTGAGAGGCTGGGAAGGATGGGTTTAAAGGAGCCTTTCAGATCACGAAGCCTTTGCCTTTGCAAAGATTTAAAAGGGAAATAAAGCCTCCAGCTGAGGCAACAATTATGCTCAAATTCCCATTTTTTTTTCGCAGTCGTAGAACTTATTAGCATCATCTGTTCATTCCCCAAACTCCTGTTTCCTGTTTGATATGTGCTCGTACAAGTCATGAACTTCTCCCACCTCTAAATCCCCCCAAATCTGACCCGTGCCAAAGTCAACTAGCACTTTGTGGACACTGTGGTTCCCCGACTGATCCTGGGTACCAGGCGTGGTGTGGACACCCCAGGGTGGGCATGGGAAGGAGGCACACCTCAGGCCCTGACTGAGCTCGCTGCCCAGCCAGGGTCCAGTGTGACGAAGCCAGGGACGGTGGGCGAGGTGACGGCTAATGAGCTCTAGAGAAACCCAGATGGGCGCTTCATTTCTCCTGGGAGGCGGGGAGCTCGGCGGAATGACCCGAAGAGGGAATGTTCCAATCAGACACTTGAAAACAAGTGCAGATTATCCCCCTGTGGACCAAATGGCTTCCCAGCAGAGAACACTGTGATTCGAGGCGTCGGGATGGGGAATTTTACCGACTCTGATGCAAACAAGAATATTCCATTCCGGCTAGCGAGGCGGGTGCCGGAGGTGGGGAGTTAGAGCGAGGAGGGGGTGACTGAGATGCCCGAACATGTCGGTGGGTGTCCCTGGGCGTGAGAGCCTCAGAGGCACCGAGCCGAGTGAGGCCCACGAGTCATTTCAAACAGCAGACCTGGGCATGAATGCATTTTCTCTTCGGAGGGTTCAGTTAATAACACTTGGGGATAATTCTTCCTGTGTATGTGTGTGTGTGTGTGTGTTAAGGTGAGCGAAGCTAGAGGTTCCTAGGCACGTCTTAGCTTTCGCTGCCGTGGAGGACCCGACTGGCTATGCTCATAGGCTGCAGGAGCCCTTCTTTGAGGCTATTTACATGCAAATTTCGATACCAGGTGGAAAATATTTGCATGATTCTGCTATAAATAAGAAGCACATTATACTCCCAGGTTCTCTCCGGGCCCAGCTACTGTGCGTTACCTGTGCGTGTGGTTATGTGCTGGTGATGTTGGTGGTGAAGAAAAGAATAAGGGAAAAACAGCATTCGTACGTGCAATAAAAGTGTTCCCGTTTCAACATTTTCTGTTATTTTTCACTTCGTGTTCTGCTCTCTTGTATGTTTTATGGAGAGGCGGGAGTTGGATATCTGTCGCAGCCTTGCTCAGGTAAAATTCAAATAGAGGGGCGGGGTTTTGATTGAAGCCTTGAATGGCAGGTGACATTTTAAGGGTCCGAGGATTGTGATGGAGGGGACACAAGGACGCAGGTCGAATGAGGGCGCAGACGGCGGCGGTCTCGGGAGGACACGGCAGACGCGGAGGCCGCGTGGCACGTGCCGGACGAGCTCGGTGGACAAGTTGGAAAGGCTGGCTTGAGACCCGAGTGTGGGAGATCTTAAAACCCTCGATTCTTCTCGCTGGCCATCTCCCCTTACCTGGGAGGCAGTTCGCATGGGAGGAACCCCTCACACCCAGAGGTAACGGGGGGCTATGAAGGAAGTGGGAAACAGGTCATATAGTGACATTCCCAAGTGACAGCTGCAGTATTGTTTATTTATTTCTCCCGGCTGAGTGAGTTAGGAGAATCCCAGCCCCCAGCACCTGGGGGGTGCAGACTGGACTCAGAGGCCAAAGAGAGACATGAGGTTTCCAGCCTGCAAAGTGCCATCGTTTAAATATATGTAAAATGGCAACTTTTCTCCAAAGGAAGTCAGTCTGCGTTAGCTCTGACGAAGTCGAGGAAAGGATCACTCCTCAGAGAAGTGGGAGCAAAGTGACGGAATGTCGTACTGCGTACCTGACAGTTGCTGAGAGCAAATCCTAAATGTTGTACATGCACACGTGTGTGCTTACACACGCCCACACGCACATGCACACAGAGATGCACACATGCACACGCACACGTGCACACACAGATACACATGCACACATGCAGAGACACACGCACAGGCACACGTGCACATGCACATATATGCATACACAGACATACAGATGCACACGCACATGTGCACACACAGAGGCTCACGCGTCCCCTCAGCGGCTCAGGTGGGGAGGCCCCTGGGAGCCTCCACCCTGCGCCTCACTCGGGATCCTGCTTGTTTGTCCGGTCAGTCCTCGCCCAGGGTGACCCTGAGGAGGAGCGATTATTCAAGGACCCGCAGGCACTTTTAATATAAAGAGTGTTAATTATCGGCCCTAGCCTCCCGTTTCCGGATGTGAGCAAGTGACACACTGTGGGTCTCACGGGGAAAGGGAGCTGCTGGGAAGGGCAGGCTCCGATGTCCATGGACGGGCGAAGACCACGCGCCTGCTGACGCCTTTGAGGCAGGTCGTCCGTCATCAGGTTTAAGTGGGGAGAGGCGTGCTCTTCTCCATGACGCGGTGTATTTTGTAGGAGAGCTTGGACTTTGTCCAGAAGCTGCAGAAACCCAGGAAATCACAGTTTTGCGGCTGCTGCCTGCTGGCCCAGTGCCCACGTGTGTGCGTGGGCGCACATGTGTGTGCACATGTTTAGGCCATATATGTGTGTATTTATTCCCCAGCATTCTTAACAGGTAGGTGCGGATACGAGCATGATGTAGTCACAAGCCGGATGTGTCTGAGTAACCGTTTCTCGGGCTGAATCACGTCTTGTCTCAGACGAGGCTGCGGCCTGGGTCGTGTGCTGTTCTCATAGTCACATCTCCGTTCGCACACCTGCCCAGGGCCGCCACGGGGTCGCATCCTGTCAGCCGAGGTGTTCCTTTGAGAGGATCACAGCCCCGCACGCACTTGCACGAACGCTGCGCGTACACGCTGGCCAGTTTCCACAGTGCTGCCCTTGCACAAGTATAGCACAATGTCACAGGCTGGGCGCTGACGCCGAGCAGTCCAGGCGCGGGACGTCGTACCCCACGAGGGTCTCTCAAGTTGCCCTTTAGAGCCACGGCCACACCCTCCCGCCTCTACCCCTTCTTAGCTCCAGCATCCGCTACTCCGTTCTCCATGCCTACAAGGTTTTAATTTCCAGAATGTTACATAAATCGGGCCCTCTCTCCCTCGTCATGGACTGGTGGTACCGGTCTGTGGCCTGTGAGGACCTGGGCCGCACAGCAGGAGGGGGGTGGCCAGCGAGCGAAGCTGCATCTGCATCCGCAGCCGCTCCCCAGCGCCAGCATCACCGCCTCAGCTCCGCCTCAGATCATCGGGCGTCAGATGCTCACAGGAGCCCCGGTCCCCGGGGCCACAAAGGATGGGAACGGCTGCTATAAATGGAATCATGCTGCGTGTGACCTTTTGGGGTTGGCATGCCCACTCAGCCTATTTCCCTAGAGATTAGTAATATGCACTCACGTGGCTTTATCGAAAGAGAATCATGGGTCTCAAACTGCAAGAATCAGGATCCAAGGCCCTCAGAGCTGCGGGATGCCCCAGAGGCAGGTGACAGAGCCTCGGGGAGGTCTTCTCTCGTGGAGAGACTTCTGACAGCCGAGGATGAACCTCTCCGATTTCGCCATAACTGAAATTGTGAAAGAGGCCTTAACGCGCCATCTTCCTGGGTCACCAGAAGTGGATTCTTGGCCATTGCATCCTCGGTCAGCAGAACGGCCATGGCCTTGGTCTCCCGGCATGTAGGGACTCATTCCAGAGTCACCCAGTCCGCCCTGGACCTCCCCCGCCGGCCCGGCCCGGCCTGGCCCGGGCACAATGATGCACATTTGAATGATGGTCTTCGCCACCTTCTCTATGGCCGAAGGCCTGGTCCCCTGTGGCCGGTCATCCCTCCTCTGGTCTTGTGATGTCCTCTCCTTCCAGGCGACCTGGGCTCTCACCCCACCCGTCTGCTGTCCCTCTGAGTACCTCCATGCTCTTCCTCGTAGAAATCCGGAGCCTCCCTGGGAGCCAGACCCCCGGCCTGTTGGCCACCCCCGCCCCATTGGTCACCCCATCCCCTCTCCCGTAGCACAGACACTAGGTCTGCCAGAGGTGGGGTAAAAGCCAGAATCCCAAACCTGTATCCCTGAACATATCCTTGTCTCAGTTATGCTGCTGATTTGGGGTCTTAACGGCTTGCAAAGTGACCTCTGAAAACACCTTAGCATCGTCCCAAGTGTGTTTAAACTACTACGACCAACCAAGAAGCTACACCCCTCTCTCCGCTGCGTCTCTCATGCACCCCAGAGCCCTGCCAGCCCGTGCAAACAGCAGCAGGAGGCCCTGTGACTCCGCTCCATTCTTTTCTCGTCTGTCAGAGACGATGGAAATGCCCCAGAAAAATGGACGCGACGCGGGTTATGTGGATTTCACTTGAACGCGTTATTCTACTGATGTATACGACGTCACTTCGAGGTGGCGTCCCCAGCGTTCTCTCAGATGTGGGGTGCAGACAGAGCTTTCCAGCAGAGAGAGCTGGAGAGTGAGAAAGGCAGAGGGGCCTGGGGTACACTCTGCTCACCGTCCGCGCCTCGAAACGGCATTTCATCAGAAAATCAAAGGCGGGCGCTCTGAGTGTTCAGACTGGAAGGATTTGATGGGGGAACTATCAAGAGGAAAATGTGACATGCGCCGTTGGCGAAGCAACTACACACAGGCAAAGGTCCCCACGGCCTGTCTGCACCCTAAAACCCAGGGTTCAATACCAGCTACTCCACTTCATCATCGCAACTGTGAAAAGGCAGTGGGACCCCCCCACCGCACCCCGAGGTGCTGCATTTGCTGCTGCAATGTCATCCGCTTCCGTGGAGTTGAGGAGTTGCAGCATGCAGAGCATGTACTTTTTGTGTTTAGAGCTTATATAGCATGCCACCAATGTACATGATTTTGAAAAAAATACATTCCCAGCAAATATATACGTGGGGGGGGGTATGTGATGTTGGTGACGCTGACTAAGGCCTGTCCCCTCCCTGCTGGGCTCTCCACAGCCCTTTCACAGTTAAATTGGATACGGAGGACAAAAAGCTTTTGTCTCCTAAGACCGCAGGGCTGCGTTTATTCTCCAAGGAGCAGAACCCCCAAACGTCGCACCCCAGTGACTTGCAATTTGCAGGTAATCAGATGTGGCTGGCGCTAAAATGCCTTCCTCAGCACACGGGTTTGTTTTCAGCAAACCCAGAGCTATGTATAGAAAAAGACTCAGAAGCGGCCTCCCCCTACATGCTCTCATTTTACAAATGAAGAATCACGGCCTAGGGAATCTTTTTTTCAAATAGGAATTTTGAAGAAAAAAAATGCTTTTTTAAAACTAGCGTCTGTGTTTAAAAAAGTTTGTATTCTGATTTTTACATGTTACTAATTTACATACCATTTTTATTTTTCTATCCCAGTGGTATGACATAGAAACCAGGCATTTGTTAATAGGTCCTCGTTCCTTAAAAAGAAAAGAAAAATAAATCCTTGACTTAAGTGGTTACTAGCATATCAAAGCAAGCCTCCACTTTTTCGCAGTCACTTAGAGAAAAAACGACAGAAAGCTTCGAGTACTTGAATATCAAAAACTTTTACTGCCGCAGTTTCTAATGATGTTTCCGGATCCGGAAATGGAGTCAAAAAACTGCTTAGTACGTGACAGTTGGGTTTCCTGGGACAAAATTACAGCCAAACTCTGCTCATCACCGTTGCCAGTATCACACTGAGCACAGACACCCCCTCAGTGTCTGCGAAGCCCCGAGGAACCAGATTCCCGGGGCTCAGCCACACCCAGAGAGCCCCGGCTGACGCCCCAACTGGAACCCGTGAGGGGCTGTTTATCACCACTCTGCTGTCGCCCTCCTCCTCTGCCCAGAATAATGAATATTAAGCAAACGCTGTGTGTACTTACATAATGTGCAGGATTGATCGGCTGACCTCAAAGCTTGGATCCCAACAAGAGAAAGTGGAGCGCACCGTGCAGAGGTTAAATGGGCTCTTTAATTAGCAACTGTGCATTAGAAATCTGTCATGAAACTGTCACAGTTAGAAGGGACACTCCAGACAGCACGGTCAGGAAAAGAAGTTTTCATTTTGGGCCATTCCAAAAAAAAAAAAAAAAAAAAAAAAAAATCAGGTCCTGGAATTGAAGGGAAAAAATGGGGCCGTGTGAGTCTGAATAACGGTCTCTCCAGAATGTAATTTTCTTCCTCCTACACGCTACCTCCGAGCTCAGAATTTAGAACATATTAAATATGCAGATTTTAAAGGTTCTTTCCTTGCCTAAATAATTTATCCAAAATCCAGCAAATTGTTAAGTCTCAGAGAAACACAGACACACACACACGCACACACACACACGGACACACACACACACACGGACACACGGACACACACACACACACACACACGCGCACACACACACACACGGACACACAGTACCGTGGAGATGGTGGGTATTCAGCATTTAAGTTGAGGGAAGTGGAGATGTTAAGGTGGCGTTTCTCGTTTGACACACTCGCGTGGCACTAACCTGCAGCCATCGATCGGAAACGTTTTGATAGACATGCGTTTAGACCTGTCCCCTGACGCAGCGGGACCCGGAGGAGGCTGCCTGGGAAACGCCTGCGCCCTCAACTTCGCTCTCTCGGCCGGGAAACCGCTCTTCTCAACTTTGAACCAAATGACGGCGGAGAGGAGTTGAAGAGATCAACAACCCTGGTCCCCCCTGTCACCTTCCGTCCCCACGTTGGTGGGAGACGGACCTCGTGTGGACAGCTCGGTGCTGAGGATGCCTGTGGCCCAGCCCGGCCGGGGCCTCTCAGGAGCCTGCCGTCCCTGGCCTTCCAATGTCACACTGTCCCCCAGGCGGGTCCTACCGGTTACCACAGGGGACAACGTATACTGAGGTGCTTTGGGGTCTTCCCTGAGCAAACCTACCTGTGCAGGTGGCACGTGGAGGTCTCTCCCCGTCGGCCCTGGGCCAGGCCGCGGGGTGAGCTCTGTGAAAACTGGGTGACTTAGCGCAATAGGCAGAATGGTGACGGGAGGGACGCCCTCCCCACAGCAGTGCGGGGTGCGGCGGGGGGCGGGGCGGGGCAGGGCGGGGCCAGGCATCAGGAGGAAAAGTGGGGGTCGGAACCATGGAGACTGTGCAGCTCGCCCCCAACTGCAACCTGAACCCGGCTCGTGAGGGACATGCTCCCAGTCTCCAGGGACAAGCGCGAGTGTCCCCCGGCCAGGGAGCGGTGAGCTGGGGTGCAGACCAGGCCACTGCCCGCGGGTTGGGGCTCACTCGAGCTCTCGAGCTGTCAGGGCCGAGGGCGGCGGGACCGGCAGCCTGGCCCCCCACTCGCTCGCTCCCGTGCCGCTTCTCCTCCAGCCCGGGTCACCCCCGAAACGCAGGGACTCCCAGCCCACGCCTCTGCAGGCCCAGCATCGCTGTCCCGTGGGACAGGCTGTCCTGTGTGACCAGACGTGGCCGGGCCGGGCTGGCCAGAGGGGGCCCTGTCGGCAGGCAGACCCCACTTGGGTGCTCACGCTGGCCGATATCCACACACGGCCCCCCTTCTAACCTGACGAACCCCTGACCCCTCCCAGGACTGCAGTAGGGGTCTGCAACTCCGGGTGACGTGAGCACAGGTCGGATGGGGGCTCTTTGGAAAACCAAAGACGCGGACAGAGATGCCACCTTTCCAGCGAACGGGCCACGTTTCCAGCCGGAGGCAGCGTCTGTCTGTCTGTCCGCCTCACAGATCTCGCCGAGGCCAGCGGGTTGGAGGACGCCTTCGAGCGTTGTCACCCAACCTGTGCCTCTGAGTGTCAGTCCTTAGCCAACGCGAAGCGCCCAGGGACAGGTGGCAGCAAACACTCCAAGCTGTGCGGGCACAACCACTAACGAGGGGCAGAGTCGCCGCGTCAACCACTAACGAGGGGCAGAGTCGCCGCGTCAACCACTAACGAGGGACAGAGTCCCCGGGTGTTTGGAATGGGGACACAGCCCCAGAAGTGCTCAGCAGGCTCAGCACATTCCGAATGTGCGTTTAGGTTCTAAATGACAGGGATTTCAAGACCAAAGCCTTTCTAGAAGTTCCACAGCCCAATTTATTCACCAAAGCGTTAAGCTGGCCAGATATTTGACAGCAGGCTCTTTGAAATGGAGATTTGAGGAGTTATCTTGGAAGAAGACATTCTGTGCTGGTGGATTCCCACGCCCTCTAAGGAGTTTGCTGTGGAGTTTTAACCAGCGCCTGCCACGTCACTCACAGGTCCTCGGCGAGGGTGTGAGCTGCCCTGCGGAGGAAGGGCTGTGGGCATTGGGGTCAGACATGCCCAGGCTCAGGCTCCAGCCTGCCCACTCCGGTGGACACCGTTAGCACATTAATTAAACCTTAAAGTCTTTGCTCCCTTGTCTGTGAACCGGGGGTGAGCTGCGTATGTGACAGTCTCGTCGTGAGGCTCAGACGAGCCATTTCTCGGTATAGAGAAGCAGTCTGATAAGCGTTAGCTCCATCAGTGGCCCTTACGTTGCAAGTGGGCCGAGGGGGCGTGGGCTGTGTCCAGCAGACGTGGAGAAACAAGGGTGGTCGGGACGCTCTGAGGTCTGGAGGTCAAACCAAACATCAGGGATCAACACCAGAACTCGTCTCTCCAAAGCCAGCCCAGGTCTGTCAGTCAGAATCAAGGTCTCGTCCGGCCCGACAGCTGGAGAGAAGTGGCCTCGCCTCGTTCTGCCTTGTAGCCTTGCTCCTCAAGGACGTGGCCAGCCTCGGCAGCATCCGAGCGCCTTTTAGACCCTGGCAGGCTGGCTCTGAGTCTGCACTTTAATGACGTCCCCAAATGGCTCCTTTGCACTTTGAGAGAGAACAGTGTCCTGTAGCACCTTGGCCATCCCTGGCTTACTGGGTTCGTCGGTCGAGAAAGTCTCCATAGGTGAGCGGGACAGAGGGAAGAGGAGATTTTTCTGGATGTTTGGTGGGATTCTTTGACCGGCCAACAAGCCCATAGCTTTCGGCGACCACAGGTCTCACTCCATAGCTCCTACGAGCTCGCTCTCTGGAAAAGCCATGGATTACTCTCATTCGAGAATGTTCGGTCAAGTGCATTGCCGGACGAACAGCCTCAACACTCTCACTTGAGAATGTTCGGTCAAGTGCATGCTGGTTTTGCCGGCATGCAGTCGGCAGGAGGCTTCGTATCCAGGGGCCGTGGGCACATTCGGTCCAAGGCCAGGGCAGGTGCTGCAGAGACCCCCGGCTTTGGGGAGGGACAAAGGTGGAGACTCTGTGGCGAAGGGCTCAGAGCTTCTTACAAATCCGTTTTCACCGGTAGAAGGAGGAAGGCTTTGCAATGACACCTTTAAAAAAAAAACATGCGGAGCCTTTTGCGAATTATAGAACAGCTGTCAGTTGTTCCTTCCCACCGTGCAGCGGGCCAGCCACAGATTCCTCCCACAGTCCCGCCTCCCAGGAGGCAGACGGCGTGTCCACGTCCTCACGGGGCTGTCCTGCTGTTGTGTCCCCAGGTGACAAGGACGCTGACGTTGCCTTTGTCGCTTTGGCGAGGTTCAAGGTTTGGTGGTGCTGTTTTTGCAAAATCACAGACTTTACATGTGTGTTCGGGCTTCACCCTTTGCAGCTCCGTTCGGTCTGACTTAGCGATTTAACCGTGGGCGCCAAACCCACCACGAAAGAGAAAAAGGAGAAAAGTCGAAGGAAACGGTAAAAACTGGTCTGTACTAACTCTGATCGGGTATTCCGTGTAGGCAGCTTCACCTGCCACAGGATGGGAATGAAAACTCCTTGTCGAGCTTTTTTTGGGAACTGGGGTCAGCATCAGTCTCCATTACTGGCCCTTGTCAAGTTTTAAACACGAGCCCCCACCTCAAGGAAGTTAAATTAAAAACGACAGTAACTTTCAAATGACCATTTGGCGAATACTCCACTTAAATACCTTGTGGCAAAAGCACAAACGTAAACAGATAAGGGGGTGTGGTCGCCCCCAACTCTCACAAACGGTTTGGGGGTTTGTGCCCGTTTCATCCGTCCATGCACACAGAATTACTGAACGAACACCTAGGTTCTAAAGCTTTTATGCCACGTGTTAAGTAAGTAAAACTAGTCCTAGGAACTGTCAAATGTTGGCTTATATGGAATTGCTAATGATTTGTTCCCCCTGCCCCAGAGCACACACAAGAGATGAAATGGGATGGAACAGAAACTCAAATTTAAAGTATAAAGAGCTTTTGACAACCGAAAACTGTGTCTCTGAAGGGTTAATGCATAGTGGGGGTGGTAAGAGTCAGTTTATGAGCTATTATAAAAGTATAGTAACTAGAAATACGCTCGATCTTCAGGAAATTACATTTAGAACATTACGTTAAACTGTAAAGAGACAGATTACTCTTTTTTAAATTAAATTTATTGGGGTGACATTGGTTAATAACGCAGGTTCCGGGGGACGATGCTATAACGCATCATCTTACGATTCTTGAAATCATATGATTCCTGTCCTTTTCTGTCTAATTTCACTTAACCTGATGCTCTCAAGATCCATGCATGTTGTCAGGAATGGCAGTATTTCATCTTTTTTATGACTAAGTCATATTCCATTGTACACATGTGCCACATCTTCTTTATCGAGTCATCTGTCAGAGGACACTTGGGTCGCTTCCACATCTTGGCCACCGTGAAGAATGCTGCGGTGAACATCGGGGTGCATATGTCTTAACGGAGAAATGTTTTTAGATTTTTCGGGAAGATACCTAGAAGTGGGATGCTGGGTCGTACGATGGCTCTATTCTTAACTTCCTGAGGCACCTCCACACTGGTTTCCATAGTGGCCGCACCAGTTTGCAGTCCTCCCAGCAGTGTATGTGGGCTCCTTTCCCCCCATAACCCCTCTGACACTCGTTATTACTCGTCCTGTTGATGACAGACGTTCTAACAGGTATGAAGTGGTATTTCGTTGCCTTTTTGATTTGCATTTCCCTCATAGCCAGGGATGTCAAGCATCTTTTCTTATGTCTGTTAGCCATTTGTATGTCTTCTTGAGAAAGTATCTATTCAGGTCTTCTGCCCATTTTTTTATCGGATCATTTGGGTTTTTCTTGTTGCTGAGTAGTGTGAGTCCTTCCTACCTGTTGGAGATTAACCCCTCATCAGAGGTATTGTTTGCAAATATCTTCATTCGGGTGGTTGCCTTTTTGTGTTGCTGATGGCAGAGGGGTTTTGTGAACTTGACCCCAGACGCGGACGTAATGTTCTTTATAGAAAGAGTGCATCCACAGCCAAAGCTCGCTGCCCAGGCTAGTGTAAGCAGCAAGATGCCTACCGCGGAGACACGGAGGTCACGGGCACTCAGGGCTTCCACGCGCCTGAGCTCCCACCTCGTCCCTCCCACCTCGTCCCTCCCTCCTCGTCCCTCCCTCGTCCAGACACAGGCACCGGTGATGTCCTCTGTCCTCCCTTTACTTCAACCCAGCTCAGGACAGAGAAGCTGAAAGGCGCTGATGTGACCACAAAGGCAGGAGAAGGGGGAGGAGCGCAGATCCCCCACAAAGTGCCTGCTGTGTAATCCACCTCGGAGTTCGGGGTTCGTGAGCAGGGCACGTGTGGGTTTGAAGGGGGCCCGGACAAGCCGGGCGGGAAGGAGTGAGCTGTGTGTGTGTGACTCATTATACAGCCTCACACTGCTGGAGCTTGCTGGGGATTAATGATGGGTTCTCTGAGCACCCCGAAAGTAATTAATATAAAAATGAGGCAAAACAAAACAAGGAATAAAGAAGCACTTCGCATTTAAAATCCACTCATTTTATCAGCAGAAAACAAATGATCTCAGCCCCTCACGCTGGCATGGAGTTTGCATTTATGGCTCGGGTAGGGTGTCTGCTGGGATCCTGGAGAAGCCAGCCACCTGCCTCTCAGAGGGGACAGGAGGGACCCAGGAAGCGCCCTTGTCACCACCATCACCAGACTCCTGGTTTCCTAACCCACACATGGGGTGTCCCCTCCACCCACCAACGCGAGTCGGGTAGCCCCCCGACAATCACCATCGCCCTGATTTGCCCATACTTACAGGTCGCCTTCAGAGAGACGTGACAGGGCATCCTGATTGTCCAAGGTAACGGAAGTATCACACTGATGGGACATCGAATCGCTCAGCTCGTTTACCACTTACCTTCAGAATTAAGGGCGCTGCCTGTGTCGTCACCTTTAGGTGGCCTCATGCATGGGGGTGTGCATTATTCATGGGCTGTCTTTGGATTGCAGGAAACCGTGATACAGCTTTTGCTCCCTAATGTATTGGCCAGACTCTCTGTGTGCGATCACATGACGTGGGTACGGCTGGCAGTAAATGTCAGAGTGTATAGCCTGCCGTTCTGCATCAGGAGACGGAGATGCTCTGTCATCTTCCTCGTCTTCTCGTTGACACGCGGACGTGTCGTTCACGCTCAGAAAGCATCTCTCGCCACCGTGGAATCTGCTTCTGCCGCTCCGACTTTATAAATCACTTTTCTATTAAGCAGCAGGGCTGAAAAGGCAAATGTACCTGCTTTAAATACTTGCAACATCTCTGAGTCCCAGCAGGTGAGCCACAAGTAAAAAGGCTGCTGTCCAAAAAAAAGAAAAAAAGCAAGTGCTAGTATTTAATGAATGAACTCTGTGACGTTAGGGAGCCCAAAATTTGCATCTCTACATAAAT
>JAQQSQ010002407.1:0-10885 GCA_028627145.1 Eidolon dupreanum | reverse complement strand
GGGGCTGCCACCCGCACGCAGTGTTTTTTTTTGAAAAGGTGAAACACGCGTGCAAAGCTGCGCTCCCTGCCGGAGGGGCGGGGCTTCAGAGAGGCGGGGTCGTGACCTTCCGTGGTGACGCAGCCGCTGTCCTGGTTGCCAGGCAGCAGCAGAACTCGCAGAGGGACTTAGAGTGTTTGCTGTCTCCTCGGTGACGGTGCCACAGAGCTGCAGCCGGACCGGTGGGGGAAGCGGCCATGGCCAAGGAGGCCGAGCTCCGCTGTAAGTGGCCATGGGGCGTTTCGTGTTTGCTGTCGGATGTTCGTTTGACGTTTGATTGTCTGGGAACTCAGCTAACCAGAACCCAGTGTGGAAAACGGGGACCTTCCCGGTGGCTGCCACTCAGCCCGCGACACCCGAGTTTAGGGCTGGGTTCCCGGATGAGCCGCCGCCCCAGAAAACCCAGTAACGACGCACAAAGGAAACAGGCAGGATGTGTGTGTGCATGTGTGTGTGATGTGTGAGTGGTGTGTGTGATGTGTGTGGCGTGTATTGCGTGTGTGATGTGTGAGTGGTTATGTGTGCATGTGTGTGTTGTGTGTGATGTGTGTGGTGCATTGCACCTGTGAGTGTGGTGTATGTGTGCGTGTGTGTGTGATGTTTGTGGCATGTGTTGTGTGTGATGCACAAGTGGTGTGTGCATGTGTGTGGCATGTGCAGGTGTCATGTGTGTGGTGTATATTATCTGTGACATGTTACATGTGTGAGTAGTGTGATGTGTGTGCGTGTGTGTGATGTGCATGGCATGTGTTACATGTGTGAGTAGTGTGCGTGATGTGTGTGCATGTGTGCGATGTGTGTTGTGTGTGAGTAGTGTGGGTGGCATGTGTGTGGTGTGCATGTCATGTGCACGTGTGTGATGTGCATGACATGTGCACATGTGTGATGTGCATGTCATGTGCATGTGTGTGATGTGTGTGGTGTGTGTTGTGTGTGGCATGTATTGCATGTGAGTAGCGTGTGTGGCATGTGTGCACGTGCATGTGTGTGATGTGCATGGTATGTGTTGCATGTGTGAGAGTGTGTGTGGCATGTGTGGCATGTGCGTGGTGTGTATTGTGTGTGTGAGTAGTGTGTGTGGCACGTGTGTGATGTGCATGTCATGTGCATGTGTGATGTGCATGGCATGTGCACGTGTGTGATGTGCATGGTGTGTATTGCGTGTGTGAGTAGTGTGAGTAGCGTGTGTGGCATGTGTGCACGTGCACGTGTGTGATGTGCGTGGTGTGTGTTGTGTGTGGCATGTGTTGCGTGTGAGTAGCATGTGTGCCATGTGTGCACGTGCATGTGTGTGATGTGCATGGTGTGTGTTGCATGTGTGAGAGTGTGTGTGGCATGTGTGTGCGTGCGCGTGTGTGTGCGTGCATGTGTGTGCTCTGGGAGGAGGCAGGATGAAGGGGAGGATTTTGAGCTCTGTCCCTGTGTTCTTTAGAGAAGTCCCGCTGCGGGACCCTCCTAGGCCACAGCCATTCCAGCCCCAGCCACACGACCACGACCACTGTGCACAGAGAGCTCCCCGTCTGGGCTCTGTGTCCCCGAAGGCTGGGTTATTGTCGCGATTCTGAGAATGGGAGGCAGGGACAGTCTGAGGCCAGGCTCCGCCACACGTGGCATGCAGGGACCCAACTGCCCGCCCAGCGGACTTGGGGTGACAGGAAGCTTGCTGGACTGAGCACAGTCTGAATTGCAAAATCTTTTAAAAGAAAGTCTGTTTGATGACTTCCAGGTGCATTTTGCACCGTTCCACGTGTCATCAGTGGGCAGCTGAGGGCATGCGCCCCGGAGGTGGCTGGCCACCTGGCCAGCGCAGCTGACTCGACCATCTGTGAGGAGGTCGTAGCACCTGCCTCCTGTAAGTGCTTTGACCACTTCTGTTCCTCGTGCAAGCACTCAGCACACTGACCGTGTTAATAAAACCCTGTTAAACATAACGAATGTAAATGATCGCGTCAGTCTGGCCCCTCCCCGGGCAAGTGTCCTTAGGACCGGCAGCGGGGAGTCTCAGCTGCAGCTTTAAACTTGCCAGGCTGTGCCAGAGTGAGCCAGTTCCTCACAGGAAAGTCCTCTCCCTTCACACACACACACACACACACACACACACACCACACTGCACACACACACACATCACACACACCACACACACCACACTATACACACCATGCTGCGCACACACACACACACACACACATCACACACACCACACACCACACACCACACTGCGCACACACACATATCACACACACACCACACATACCACACACACACCACACACCACACACACCACACACAAACCACACTGCACACACACACACACATCACACACACCACACACACCACACACAAACCACACTGCACACACACACACACATCACACACACCACACACACACCACACACATACCACACACATACCACACACACACACACACCACACTGCACACACATCACACACACCACATACCACACACCACACACCACACACACACCACAAACATATCACACACACACACACCACATACACCACACTATACACACCACGCTGCACACACACACACACCACACACACACTACATACCACACATACCACACTGCACACACATCACACACACACCATACACACCACACACACCCCAACACGTATCCCAACATACCACACCCACAGCACACACCCACCACACGCCATACCAGATACACACTATACACACACCACACACACCACATCATACATACCCCACACCACACACACATCTCACTCACCACACACACCACACACACCACACCACACACTCTTGGGTCTGTGCTCTGGAGAAGCCTGACAAATGCCACGCAATTTTAGTGCTTTCTTCAAGCGCGGACGCCTTCCATGAATGAGATCGATTATCTGCGCCCCGAGAAGTCGTTCTGTTGGTATCTGAGCGTCTCGTAGGTGGTTTCTTGCAGTAGGACGCTCGTCGGTAGCGGAGATGCCCGGGAGCCCGCGTCCGGGGGTGCGCTCCGGTGCCCCTCCGCGCAGGTCCTCTGGGAAGCCCAAGCCACAGGCCAGCTGCCGCCGGGCCTCGGGGTGCCCGGCCCTGAAGGAACCCCCTTCCTCGCCCCGAAGCCGGCCTTTCTCACGCTCTCCCAGATGCGCCTGGGTGAAGGGGGGCTCCATTTTGGGGGAGTCCCTCCCGTGCCACGAGTTCCTTTCCCGAAAGCCGCCCGTGCGGCCGTCAGGACGGTCGGAGCGGGAGCATCATCCTGACCGCGGAGGAGGAGACGGTGGTTCGGGGGGTACCTGAGGTCTCTGAGCTCACGCCGTTAGGACGCGGACTCAGAGAGCCGGGGGCCGGCGGTCTGGAGCCCTGGGCCACGCGCCCAGCCCAGCCCTAGGCCGGGACCTGTGCCAAGCAGCGGCCCCTGTGGCGGGCACAGCCACTTTCACCGTGTGGCTCGTTCCTCCTCCAAGTGGGGACGCGGGGGGCGCACGACCCGCCCGTGAGCGGGTTGGGCCAGGGACTCCTGAGACACATCAGCACCAAGAGGGAGCCAAAATCCCACCTTTCCTTACTGCGTGGCCTAAGCGTCTCTAGGCGTCGATAGAGTGACAGCCACACTCAGACTTTTCTTCCAGAACTTTTGCCAGCATGGTAAGAACTGGTGCACTAAACCTCAGCGCCCGGCTTCCTCCTCCCGGCTCGCGGGGTCCTGGACTCCGAGCAGAGCTGCGCCCCGTTCCCACGCCCCGCGCCCCGTTCCCATGCCCTGCGCCCCGTTCCCGCGTCCGCCAGCCGCCCCCCCGGAACCCCGCGGCGCCAGCTCAGCGCGCGCCGGCTGCCGCTCCTGCGCGCGACAGGCCGTGAGCGGTTCCAGGGTCGCCTTCTCTGTGCCGACAGGTCCCCCCCGATGGAAGCGCCGCGGGTCGCGGGGCGCCGAAATTCGCTGCAGCCTCGGCAGGCTCCTGAACGGGCTGCAGAAGGAGCACAGCGACGACGTCGCCCTCTACACCTCGGGCCACCTGAACCCCAGCAAGCTCTACAGGCCCCCCGAGACCATCCTGTACCACTGGCGCAACGCGCACCGGCCGAGGGCGCGCAAAGCGCCGGCAGCGGAGGAGCCGGCGGCGCGGGAGGTGGCGAAGATGAAGGACGCCTGGGCCTACTTCACCGTGCACACGGCCCTGAGCCCCAAGCCGCCCGCGCCACACGCGCGCGACAGGGACGCGGGGCCGCTGGAGCCCGCGCGCCCGCGGGAGGAGCTCAGGTGGCCCGACGTCAAGGTGCTGCGCAGCCGCGCGCCGGGCTCCAGCCGCCAGTGCGCCCTGGCGGCGGCGGCCGAGGACCAGCACCGGTACGTGAGCGCGCACCTGGCCGGCGCCACGAAGGCGGACCAGTACGCCGCGTTCCTGCGCTTCCAAAGGGAGGTCGTCGCCAAGCAAGATCTGCTGAGGAGTGACTTCTCCGGGAGCCAGGCCGCGCTGTGCCACGAGAAGAAGCTGCGGCAGGTAAGGGCGCCGCGGAGGGGCCGTGGGCAGCCGCGGGGTCCCCTCCTCCGTCCCCCGGAGTCTACGTGCCCTGTGTGTGTGGTGGGGGCTCCCGGCGAGGTGCCTCCTTTACACGTCCACGTGGTTGCTGGGAGCGCCCCACGACGCAGGAACACTCAGGGCGACGTCCAGGCGGGCTGGGCTTGGAAACTGGTAGGTCGGAGGCAATTCCGCAGTCAAAACCAGCGGCCACCGCTGGGCACCGGAATAAACACGTTCATGGAACAGCAGGGCGGCCCGGGAAGGGCTCGCCTGACGCGCTAGGAAAGGGGACAGGGGCCGAGCAGGGAGATGCCGCGGTCCCCAGTGCGCGCGCGGTCCGCCTTCCAGTCACCTCGCGGGAAGTGCTGCGGGCCCGGGCGGGAGGGTGAGGACCGCGGGAGGAGGCGGGAACACAGGTGTGCGGTGAAGCACCCAGCCGCCACGAGGTTTGGGGGAGAGGACGGATGGGAAAGGGAGGAGTCGGGGGTCGTCGTGGGGACAGGGTGGGAGTCCTTGAGCTGCGGGCCTAAGGCCACGGAACAGGGAGAACAAGGGCCAGGGGCACGGACCTCGGGCGGCAGGTGGGCGAGGGGCCTCAGCGCTGGTGGAGGGAGGCAGGTGCGTCCGGCTGGCCGCCGGCCAGTGGGACTGTCCTGGGCAGCGGGAGCCGGACCCCCTGGTGACAGGGGGACTGTCCAGAAAGGGAGACGAAGGTGCGCTGAGAGGGGCCGCCCCCTCTCGCTGCAGGAGCTGCAGAAGGTGTGCGTGTGCGACCCCCGGCAGTTCAACAAGCTCCAGGTCCTCGCGGCCATCTTCGAGGACGTCTGCAACAGTTCGCTGCTGTTTGGGGACATCCTGAGGGAGGTCAAGGTAACGGGAACGCGCTCGCCCGCGTGACAGCTGGGGGCCCGACGTTCTGCGCACGTGAGCTGAAGCCTCGCGGACACTTCGCCAAGTGTCACGTCTCCAGCCCGCAGACAGCGAAAGTCACACACACGGACCTGAAGCCAGGCGCCCGCGGCCACCTCAGGCGCGAGGCGGCCGTGTGCAGGGACCGGCCGGCCGGCTCGCCCCGGCCCGTCTTCCTGCCGCGCTTCCCGTTACCTAAGCTTTGAACGACTGTACGTACGTAACACGCACACTCTCGTAATCACGCGCATGGGACCCTTGTGACTCCTCATGGAAGTGTGCCTTTGTCATGGCTTCATGATGACAGTGACCGACCTTCGTGGTGAGGCTGAGTCGAGATGGGTCACTCACACGCCGGCTGTTCTCCAAGTCCTTGGTGACGACGAATACCTAGAGGCAGCCACGGGGTGGCCCGTGCTCCAGAGGACGTCCCCGTGCTTGGGGACCCTGTCTCTGGCAGGCCGGCAGGACCCTTCCGTGTGGCAGGGGCGGGAGGGTGTGTGCGTGTGTCGGGGCATTTTTACGGTGCTACTCCGAGGCGAGATTTTACACGTTTGAGTGCATGTACTGTTGAATGCCTTCTAGGAATATTTTATTTTTTGGAATGCTCTAGACCGACATCCTCGACCTCCGTACTAGCTAGAGGCCGACGCTGACAGGGTGCTGTCAGCTCCGAGCACGTTTCCGAAGGCCGTTTTTCTCTTCGTTTGTGTAGAATGAATACGAGCTCTACATGGCCATCCTTCTGAAGTCGCCACACACGGCACAGAACCAGGTACCGGCCCGCGACGAGCCCGGGTTCCGCCTGCCCCCGCCTCCCCCCGCCTCCCGGGCGGCTGACACGCAGGGGTCCGCAGTGGGCGGGCACAGACCGGGACGTGCAGGTTCCCCTGGGTTACCGGGGTGGCCCCATCTAACCTCGCGAGCCCCTGGAGCAGAGGACTCTGGCCGGGTCGGAGGGGACAGTGTTGGCAGGGACTCAGGGGGACCTGAGCGGAGCGGACTCCATGGCTGCTGGGCTCTCGGTTGGAGGCCACTGCGGGGGCCCCAGGGGACCGGGGGGCCGACAACCAGCGGGGGACGGGCCCTTAGCGCCCTGCCCGCAGGCGCGGGGTCCGGCAGCCGCCTGCATGGCCCTGGTGGGGCCCAGCCGGGTTCTCAGCTGTTTGCAAGCTGTCCTTACGGACCGTTGGCCACCCCCGTGTGTGTGTGTGTGTGTGTGTGTGTGTGTGTGTGTGTGTGTGTGAGAATGTGTGTGTGTGGTCACTGTGTGCATGGATGTGAGTGTGCGTGTGGTGACCATGTGTGTGCACGTGTGTGTACACGTGGTCACCATGTGTGTGTGAGTGTATGAGTGTGTGTGAGTGTGTGTGGGTTACTGTACGTATGTGTGTGAGTGTGTGTGGTGGCTGTGTGTGTAAGTATGTGTGATTACTGTTTGTGTGTGTGAGTGTATGAGTGTGTATGAGTGTGTGCATGTGGTCACTGTATGTGTGTGTGAGTGTGTGTGAGTATGTTTGAATGTGGTCACTGTGTGTGTGTGTGTTTCTGTGTGTTGTGTGTGGTCATTGTGAATGTGTATGAGTGTGCTTGTGAATGTGAACATGTATGTGAGTGTGTGTATGTGTGTGAGTGTGTGTGCTCACTGTGTATATGTGTGGTCACTGTGTGAGTATGTGTGAGTATGTGTGTGAGTATGTGAGTGAATGTGTTGTGAATGTGTGTGAGTGTGAGTGTGTGTATGAGTGTGTGTGTTCACCATGCACGCGCGTGTGTGTCAGTGCGTGTGGTCTCTGTGTGCGTGCACATGTGTGCATGTGGTCACTGTGAGTGTGTGTGAGTATGTGAGTGAATGTGTGTATGTGAATGTGTGTGAGTGTATGTGAGTGTGTATGAGTGTGTGTGTTCACCATGCACGCGCGTGTGTGTCAGTGCGTGTGGTCTCTGTGTGCGTGCGCATGTGTGCATGTGGTCACTGTGAGTGTGTGTGAGTGTGTGTGAGTATGTGAGTGAATGTGTGTGTGAGAGAATGTGTGTGAGTGTGTATGAGTATGTATGAGTGTGTGTGTGTGGTCACCATGTGCGTGCGCATGTGTGCGTGTGGTCACTGTGAGTGTGTGTGAGTATGTGGGTGAATGTGTGTGGAGAACGTGTGTGAGTGTATGTGAGTGTGTGTGAGTGTGTGTGTGGTCGCCATGCGCGCGTGTGAGTGTGCGTGTGTCATCGTCTCGTCGACGCCCATCCTTTCTGCGTCTCCCCTGAGCCCGCTGCTGGCTTGAACAGTCTCCTCCGAGGCTCCGAGTCCGTCTGGGGGCCGCGTGGGGCCTTCGGGGAAACGGAGTCTGTGCAGATGGAGTCCAGTCCAGTGAGGTCGCGAGGGCGGGTCCTTACCTAGTGACAGGGGTCCCTGTAAGAAGCGACGTCTGGACGCAGACACAGAGGGGGGCAGAGACGGGAGTGGCGCGTCGACTGGCCTCACGCCATGCGCCCAAAGCTGAGGCGACCGCACGTACACACGGCAACAACCTGGGCGTCCCCTCTGCGCTTAGTCACCCGCGGGGACGTTCAGCACGGAGGACAGGCTGCAGGAGTAACTGTCACGTATGAAGCTAAGAGACCAGAACACGAGCTAAGGCAATTTTAGACATTTTAAATTGAATAAAGTTGAAAATCCTATTTTATAAACTGGAAAACATTGTTTCTTACTCTGTATATGTATATTATTTACATAGAATAGAATATAGAATATAGTAGTTCTCTCTCTCCCTCTCCCTCCCTCCCTCCCTCTCCCTCCCTCTCTCTCTCTCTCTCTCTCTCTCTCTCTCCCTCTCTCTCCCTCTCTCTCCCTCTCTCTCTCCCTCCCTCCCTCCCTCCCTCCCTCTCTCTCTCTCACAGCATCACCGAGGTCAGTCCTACCTCCCTTCTTCATCCGGAATCACACGTGTGATGCTTTTCTGTTTGGGATTTTTGTGCTGCAGAGAAATAGGCTTCCGTTGTGCAGGACGCAGCTCAGGCTCCACCGTTTCTCACTTTCTGGGTCTGAGTCGAACCGGACGAGCGCGCGCACATCCCAGGCACACACGAGAACGGAGGGCGTCGCCGGCCAAGGGCGCTGGAAGCCCTTAGCCTGTCACCTCGGGGCGAGGCCTGGCCTTGTCTCCCCCGGGTGACCGCGGTGAAGGGTTTCTCACTAATCTGGAAGGAATGACAGGGATGTGGATGCTCTTTGTCAGCATGTCCTCCCCACACACACCAACAGCGAAACAAACCTCACATGTTTAAAACTTCTCAGATTACAAAACCTGAAAATATTGGGGAAAAAAAAAAAAATGGTTTATCCGGATCTTCACATGACAGGTCCTCCCCCCTCCGATATGTCCCCCTTGCCCCAGTCCCTCTTCATCTGTTGTCTCTCGATTTTATATTTTGACTCAGGACAGCTTGAATATCCTGCAATAACAAAAAAAGAAAATTCTCACCCTTCCTGTGTGTTTGTGTCGCCCGCGTGGCCTCGCCCCATCTAGGGTTTGCTGGCTCAAGTCCAGGAGCTGGAGAAGTGGTCCGTGAGGAGAGCGACCATCGACCAGGCCAAGGAGGAGCTGAGGGCGCTTGTGAAGGCCACTAAAGTGGCCCTGGAGCACAATGACAAGTGAGGGGACATCTGGTTTGATCTATGTGGAATGTATACTATTTCATAGTATTTTAAGATTGTGTGACAAGCATATATTTGCATTTTTTTCCTGCATTGTTGGGTGAGGCATGTGACCATTACCTACGTCATGCCCGTCATCCACGTGCCGTCACGTGAGAACAGGACATTCTAGATCTGCCATCTCTGGGGGGAGTTGGGGGTTCTGAAGGCATCTCACCTCTTCTCTGGAGGTCTCCAAGGACTTAATTTGATAGACAACAGTGCTGCAAATCCAGGACCCTTTTACGAATGCCCATATTATTTTTTTAACCTAAGAAAATTCCTTTAATCTCTTTGTATACTAGTCTGGCAGTATGAAATAGTGATTGTATAGGACATACTTCTTGTAAAGGATTAAAAAAAAAAAAGATTACAGCATCCCAAATATTCTCAAGAAAACAAAACAAGAAACAAAACCAAACACCGGAAAACCAAACACACCTATGCCTTCAGTGTAACCAGAAGACAGGAAACCTCCAAAATTCAAAATACCCACAGATGAAAAACAAGCATCAAGTGCCCGTGCGCTGCTGTCTCCCTCGCTCTGCAAACCTTCGTGAGGCCAGGGCAGTGATGGGGGGAGCGGAACGGAGCTGGCAGGGCCCCGGGCGACCCGACACCGCTACCGGGCACAGAGGCGTCCTCCCTGGCCGCGGGGCCGGCCGAGGTTGCAGGCGGATCCCTTAGGGCTCGGACGCAGGGACGGACTTGAAGGTGAGTGAGGAGGCAGGGGAGCAGCTCTGATGAGATGACACGGGGTGGCGGGGAGGGGACCGGCGGCCTTCCCAACGGCATGGGGGAGAAGCAGCAGCCGGGAAGGGGGGTTTAGAACCCCACGGCGGAGGAGAATCGAAGTTTCCACAGCCCTCCCATCACCCGTCTTCCTTCCTTCCTTCCAAAAAAAAAAAAAAAAAGCTACCAGATAAAAATGGAAATGAAACAAAACAAACCCGAAGCAGCAACACACGTACAATGTGCCACTTTGACGGATTAATGTCCTCTAGAATTAGGAATCCCACACGCTACCCCAAACCACAAAATACAGAGGTGTGAATGGTCTTGGTCTACACAAACTGCTGTAAAGAGAAAACGGAAAGTGAGACCCCGAATAACTCAGCTGATGGAAGGCCCTGCCGTGGCACGCCTAACGGTGGGAGAAACTGTGCCACAGCATCCACACTACACCAAGTCTCCTCAGGAGCATTTCAGGACATAAAAACGACCTGGAGTCAGAAGCTTAAAACCTAAGTGCAGAAATCAACAACAGAAAAGGAAGACGCGAAACGAGATCGGACAACTGAGCTAAGAGAGGTTAAAAAGTCAAGGTTATAGATCGAGTCTAAATTATAATGTGCCCAGAGAGGTAGTTTTGAATGAAAATATAAAAAAGAGCATTGGAGAAGAGCAGGAAAAGAATCAAGAGAAAGAAAAGGAGAAACAGAGTCAGTGAGAAAGTGGTTGAAATGGAAGACAGAAAAAAATCCAGTTGACATATAATTAAAAGTCCTGAAGAAGAAAAACCAATGCAATAGAAATATAAGTCGTATTTAAAACTATAACACATTCAAATATATGGAAATTAAACATTCTTGATTTATGTATTGAAAAGGTTAGCATTATTGTTAATTCATTTAATGTCAATTTCTTAAAATTGAGGGTCATGACACCTTTTGTTTCCTTTAATCTCTTACAAAATGAGCTGACGTGTGTGAAAATCTTCTCACAGTATTAGGCCCCTTGTTGTCA
>JAQQSQ010002406.1:0-10885 GCA_028627145.1 Eidolon dupreanum | reverse complement strand
AGAACTTTATGAAGCAGCAGTCAGCTGCCAGGCAGGAGGCTCCCTCCCTGCCTCTGCTCACTACCTCTATGGCTTTGGACTAGGCATCCCGGCTTGTGGCAAGCATGGCTGGCGTCTTTTCACATGAGGCATTGTGACAGGGAAGCAAATGCCCCAAGAGACCTCGATCCTCCATGTAAACTGTATATGACTCCCCATGAGAGCTGAGATTAAACAGAAAACTGGAGTTGGCAGAACTCACCACACTAAAAGGTGATTTAAGGAGTTTTGCCCCCTCCCCCAGCTGTCTTGTACCTCTGCCTCTCATCCTCCTCCAGCCCAGCACCCACACCCAATGTGGCAGCTCCTCTCTCCACAGAGTGTAAGCTTCAGGATCAAGTCTTTGTATTCCAAGGTCAGAATGGCATAGGCCTACAAACACATTGCTGAGTGAATGAAACAAGTGGCTCTGTGGGAGGAGCGAGGACTTTCCGGAGTCCATAAGAGTCCTCTGCATCCGTGGTCAAGAACCAGTGCAGTGTCAGAATGGTCGGTACATGATCGCAGTGCCGGGGGCCAGACTGTGAGACATGTAGAGAAGGCGGCCATGACTGGGGCTGTCCTGGCCGGCTGGCTCCCCTACCAACTAGAGGAGCAGCAACTACCCAGACCCAACCTCCAGCTCACACCCTAATGATAACAAGAACAAACCCAAATTGCTAACATAGAAATTAAAAAGCACCAGGCTCTGTTCTCAGTAAATTAAGTTATTAATTCATTTAAGAGGCTGCCCAGTGCAGGGAGCTCCTGGGGGCCAAATCCCACGAGATCCACATTCCACCTGGCCACCTGATGGAGAAGAGGATCCTGAGAGGAGAAGGGATGTGACTGAGGACACTCAAATGGTCTGAGGCCAGGCTGGGCTGGAATCTAGCTCGCCAGCTCCTGGGATTGGGTTCTTTCTTCAACAGGGGCTGCTCATTTGGTCATGTCTGAAACCAAACAGTTTCTACCATGGTTACGCATGCTTTAAAGCCTTGATCCCTAAAGCAAGGGTTTGAAACATCGGTGCCTCACCGAAGTCTCACTCAACTCAAGAAGCCAGTTAAAAAACAAAAATGAACCTAGGGAAAGGAGGAAGAAGGAATCGATAAAGAAAACGTGAGAAATAATGAATTAGAAAACAGAAAAGCAGACACAACAATAAATATAACCAAAAATTGTTATTTGAAAAAACCAATAAGATAGACAAACTTAGGGCAAGATTCGAAAAAGAAGACACAAGTATCAACATAAAGAATCAGGAGAAGATACAACCAGATATGGAAGAGATGATGTTAAAAAAAAAAAGTGAGAAAATGTGTGGCCACTTGACACTAATAAATGTAGAACTTCAACAAAAGTTGGAAAATATGAATTAGCAAAATTAACTCAAGAAGAGGTAGAAAATATGAAAAGCCCAATAACCTTAGAAGAAATATAAAAAGATGTTTTTTAAATTAGTTTTAAAAATAAGTTGCTTTGTCCATTTTGCTTCTTGAACAAGTTTTTTTGCTTGTTTTCATTTTTGGAAAGTTCTTCTAAACCTTCAAGGGACACATATTTTTGTTACTAAACTGTTTCAGAATATGTAAAAACTAAGAAAATCTTTCCAATATCTTTTTCCAAACTCGCATAATCCTGATGTAAAAACTTAACAAAGGTGTCTCAAAATGAAAACTAATTTGTTAATATACATGCAAAAGATCTATCTCACTGATCAAGCAATATTAGAGAAAGAATAGTATACCACCCACTCTGAGCATCAGTCAAGTTGAAAAAAGAGCTCTTGGCTCAATGATATCCAAAAGCCCAGACTGGCCTGTGTTTGCATTAATATAAAGGATAATTTAGAAGTGAGTAGACTTCTGTACCTTAAAGTTCAACTGCACCTGCAGCCCTGGAACCTCTATAATCAATCCTATAATGTGAACTGCTACCTGGAGGGCTAACAGGTCCTCCTTAGACAATGCCAGGCAGTTCTCGGAGCTTCCAGCCTCTGTGGGGCCTTGTGTCAGCTCCAGCAAGGATTCAGGACTTGGCTATCAAGCTAGGAACTCATTCCATCCCCAGTCTTCCCTCCCAGCTCACTGGGACAGCAGTGTACCCAATGAGTAGATGACCAATGGCCATATATATCCTACAAATAACTCTGTCCTTGAGTTCCCTATCACTGGGGAACTCCTTTGCATTGTCCATGGCTCCAGTTTCATCCAGCAAATGTTCCTAGAACCAGAGGCTACTGCCTGTAGCTGTGTCTACCTTCCTTGGACTGGCCTCAAAAGCAAAGAGTCTGAGTTATCACTTATGGTGTGGTGGGCAAAGAAGGGAGAGACTGACAGTATCTGTGTCATCTCTGAACCCCTTCTTACTCTGTGCCAGGCACTGGGTTAGGCAGTTCATCAACATCATTCCATTTAATCCTCACAGCTTATAAAGTGTTCAATAAATTTATGAGACCATGTGGGGAAATCACAGGGAAGCTGACCACAGCTCAGTATGGAAAGGAAGGCAGTAGAGCACAGCAATTAAGAGTGTCTACTCTGCCCAGTCTTGAATCTTTGCTTCACCATTTACTGGTCCTGTGGACTTGAGAGATTTCCTTAATCATTCTGAGCCTCGGTTTCCTCATCTGTAAAATGAGGATAATAATAGCCAACACTTATCTAGAGCAAATAATAGCTAACACTTACAGGGAGGAAACTATGAGTGGGTACCACATACTCATGACCCCATTCGAGAGCTACCATTATCCCTCTTTTACTGAGAGGAAACCAAGGCACAGCAAGGTTAAGTGACTTGCTCACAGTCACACAGCTAGGAAGTAAGAAAGCCAGGCCTCGAACTCAGTCGGTCTCGCTGGCAAGTCTGCACTCTCCACCTCCACACTGTGCCACATCGGCACACCAGGCACTGCGAGGGGCCAGTGAGAAGAAGCATGTAAACACGCAGCACACTCAGCCCCAGTGAGTACTTCTGCAAGACTGAATTGTTGGCCACAGCCCTTAAACCCACCCTTACAACCATCGTCTTGAAAAGGAAGTGGCAATTTAACACCAAAAATGTAGGAAAAACATAATATTAAACTTTTAAAAACCAAATGTAATTTTAGGTTGATGAAAAACTAAAAAAGAACCCTTTTCAATTCCTCTTATTGGAGGCAGCGTGCGTCTCTGCCCCTTCAGTCTGGGCTCAGCCATGTGCCTTGCTTTGGACAGTGGGATGTGAGCAGATGTTTGGCAAGCAGAAGCTTGTCATTTGCTCGTGTGGCTGGGTGTGCCCCTCTGCGCCTCTGCCATCACCATGAGACAGGCCCTGGCTAGCCTGCTTCAAGGAAGAAGGGAGGCAGGTGGAGCAGAGGTGGACACAACCTACAACTGGAGTCAGGCCGAGCCCAGATCAGCAAACTCCGAGTCAATGAGTATGTGCAAGATGAAATGATTATTTTTTTAAGCCCTGAGTTTTGGGGGGTTTTGCTCAGCAGCAGTCTTGTGGCGATAGCTGATTGACACCAGATTTTATAAATGTTATCTGTTTTCATTTTCATCATTATTCTCTACTTAAGAACACACTGCCAGAGACTAAGGATACCTGTCTAAATCTGAGCAGAGGCTGGACACCACCTGGTGGGAAAACCTAGAGTGGATTCAAGCCTCAAATTTGCTTTGATGGCCTATAAGGACTCTCCTGGCACTGGGCTTGGGGATTCTATGACCTTGGAGTGTACTGGCACTTTCGCCTTCTTTGTCCCTTCTCTAATGTGTTTCAGGCATGTCGCCAAGGCTGCGGGTGCTTAACAACCAGTCAACACAAGGCCCCTGCACTGGCCTGGCACACAGTAGGTGCTCATAAAATGCGTCCCAAGATGCAGTTAATCAGATATTGGTTCTACCGTCTGAAAGGAACTTTGGTTCCCATCTCACTGACATCTCAGAAAGCCTTTAATCATGAACTCCACAAAATAACTAGGCTTGATTTATCCATTTTTTTTTTTTTGCTTAGATGCAACTTTCTCTGTTTTTTTTTTTTTTTTACAGCCCATTTCTAGGTAGGCTCTCTCTATGTACACTAATGGGGGGAAATGTGAATCCAATTAACTTCAAATTTAGCTCATAATGAACTTATCTCATTTTGCTACCAGCTCGGTTCTCATCGTGTGGCAGTAATTAACCACTGGGGGTTGTCACTCCCAGACACATGACATGGAGATCCTCAGCCCCTCTCTTCAAACCCTTACAGAATTCATTACCCTGACAGTGTGAAAACCCTTCACTTTGAATATCACAGGGCACCAACCAAACTCCCCCTCTATCTACCTGACTGTGTGTGAGTGAGGGAAATAAGAAAGCACTGAGAAGCCATGAATTGTTGTGAACGAGATGCGAGGTGGGGGCAGGATGCCGGGGTGGCTCGATGGCCAGAGCAGGTCTGCCGGCCTGGGCAGCCCTGGGCCGGAGGAGGGCAATCCCCCCACACAAGGCTCAGGCTTATAAGAGAACATGGCAGAGCTGGCTGGGAGAGGCAAAGTCCTTCTCAAACTGGAGATCATATCTACTGGGGACTCTTAATGCCCAGGAAGCCTGCACGCTCCAGGAAGGGGCCTCAGTAACCTGCTGTGTGACCTAGGTCAAGTTCCACCTCCTCTCTGGGCCTTGGTTTTCCCATCTGAACACTCAAGCAGTGAGAACAGATGGCTTCTCAGGGAGTCTTCTGCTTCAACATTCCATATCAGAGGCATCATTTTACCCCCATATTGATGGACCTGGAAGCTGGTGCTGGGCAGGGCAGTTCCTGCCCACCTCACCTTGGCACTCCTGCCTGCAGCATCAGACTCCCTGGGGCCCCCGGATTAAATCTTAGTGAAAGGAGGGTAAGCGTCAGTCTTGTTTTCCTGTTTCCGGGAAAGGAACTTAGAGAAGGGGCCGGGTGCCATGGACCTGCACACTATGCCATGGCCCTCCCACCAACGTCCACATGAGTGACCAGGCCAGGGGTGCAGCCCCTACTCAGCACCTGCTAGTTTACAAAAGAAGCTGGAACTTTGGTTTCATTTCATTTGGGTATCTCCTGTCTATGCGAATACTGACACTAATCAGTTTTTAAAATAACCTCGAAGCCCTCAAGTCCTGTCTGAACCACCCCATCAGCTTCACCAGCTTCCAGGGTTTTTAAGGACAGGAGCCATGCCTGGGTGTCCAGGTAATGGACAAAGAGGTGATCACGTGTGGGGTGGAACAGACCAAAGCATGGAGTAAAAGCATTGCAGGCGATTTCTAAGAAACTGAGGCACGAGCATAGCCAGCTCCTGGGACTGCCCAAACCTCGGCCATCATCCTTGTCTCTGTGAGTGACATAACAGCTTCAAAGTTACCCCTCCCCTCCTCATACCTAGTCAGTCTCCAAAGCCTACCTCACTCTCCATACCCTTGGTGCCCTCTCTCCATGGCCCTGGCCTGCTCAGGTCAGACTGTTCCTCCCTTTCCTGTTACCTGGCCCAGGCTCCCTGCACAGGCCCTGTCCCACTCTCCACTCTGGACTGCCTGTCAAGGCTCATGCCCCAGCAGCCCAGCATCCAGCCAAGGAAACCCCTCAGCTTACCCTGAAGGGGCAACCTGGAACCAAACAGGAGCTCAGTGAGGGCTCTGAAGCCAGCACTGCTGATGCTGACTCAGTGAGATCATTTAACCAGAATTTGCAGACACTTCCACAACCTGTTCCCACAAAAATCTTCCTCAGAACCCTGAGAAACCTTATTTAAAACTTATGAAACATTATTTAAAACTTAAAAAGAAAACAGGTCATAAAGGTGGGAAGCATAGCCTCTCAATGTCACAGGCACAGCCAAGGATCATACCTCTAAGAGGATACCTGGGTTTGACGATCCTTTACTATTTGATTAGAGCCCAGGCATGGGGAAGTTACATTTTAGTATGTAGATTTCTATCAGGTAGAAAAGATAACCCCAAAAGTTTGGGTTTATAGGACATTAACCAATTTTATGTCTAATCTAGCTATTTTAGTCCAACATTTTTAAAAAATGCCCTTCCTGACGAACAATATAAACCCCTGTTCTGCAAATGCTCTTGGAACCACTTTTATCTTTTTATAGGTCCCCACGTTAATTTATGAGTTGAATAAAATATTCATGGTGTTCCTTCTATTTTTGTACATGAGTTATGTTCTTAACTTTTAAGAAGTTATACTTCGACACTTGTTAGAGGAAAAAGTCAACCATCCCTGAGTGACATGAGCTCAAGATTTTCAACCAACACCAAAGCAGAGGACAGTAAACTGCCACCTGAGGGGAGAGGGAGAAGAACAGCCAACACCCTGGGCAGGGGGAGGGGAAAGATCCTGCTACGTGACCCCTCGTGTACGTGTATGCACAGGATGTACACTACCAGGCTCCGTTATCCCAGCTGGCATTTGAAATGTGTGACAGCTTGAACAGGGGCTGCTCTGAAGTCTCCCTTTGTTCAGAGCTGCCATGAGTAAAGGGTGTGCTGAGCTGGGTAGGGCACAGGGAGAGTGTTTCACATAGCGAAGGAAGGCTGGCAGTGATGGAACAGCCCAACTCGCCTGCAGACAACGGACCTGCTAATTGCCAAGGAGCTGCATCCTGTCATTACAGCAGACCTGGCTGGCTGGCTCCTAATGACAGGTTTATTAGCCATTAGTTTAGGTGGTGGTATTTACTTAGAAATAATAACCCTACGTTTCTTTTCTCAAAATTACTTAATCCCCACTTTTAATTAATTCTGACTGGCCTCCCTCTAATTTTCATGGCCAAAAATCTAAGCTGGATTTGTGGAATGGGGAACACAATTCCGACAATTCGTTCATCAGGATGGACACTGTCTGCTTTATAGTCTCAACCCTCTCCATTCTTTCATTCAAACTGATCTCATCTATTTTCCTGGAATCATTGGGAACTTCCAGACCCCAATCTGTTTCAATTTCGAGAGAGCATTTGAATTTCATCTGCCTGGCATTTTAGAGCAGACACTGGGGCTTAGTCAATATTTCCACGTATAGTTATGACATGATCTTCCTCAAACTAGCAACTGTTGATCCAACCTAATAAACCAACAAAGGCAGGGTTCTAATGGGCAAGGCTGCAGAGAGCTCTGTCACACTCCTGACTCCGGGCCTCCCTGCCAGGACAGGCACTACTCCCCAGAGACAGAGGAAAGCCAGTATTTACAGAGGGTAGCTGTGGGCTAGCTCATGTCTTCATTCATTCATTCATGCATGCATGCATGCAACATCTGATACCTACTAAATTCTAAGCACCTTCTTGAGTGGTCTAGAGGATCCTGAAGGTGATGATAATAGTAATGATAATAACAATAATAATGTCCACAATGGGAATAATTAGCATTTATTCCGGTCTTACCATATGCGAGGCACCATTCTAAGTGTTTTGTACGTATTATCTCATTTAAGTATCCTAGCCACCCTGAGAGATATAAACCTTTATAATCCCCATTTGCAGATAAAATACTCAGCTAGAAAGAGGTGGAATGGATGCGAACTGAGGCCTTCTGATGCCAGAATCATACCTTTACCTACTCCCTGTACTATTCTGCTTCAATAGATGAATTGCAAATTATAGAACACACCTCCTGCTTGACAAGCAATTCTACTTCTAGGACTTTACCTATGAAAATATACAGAAAACTACAGCAAGATTTACATTCCATGGGAGGGAAGGGAGGAAGGAAGGAAGGAAGGAAGGAAGGAAGGAAGGAAGGAAGGAAGGAAGGAAGGAAGGAAGGAGTGGAGGGAGGGAAGGAGACAATCCAAGTGTTTATTATAATGCCTGAGTTAAAAAAAATTATGATATTTCCATATGATGGAACAGTACACAGTTTTAAAAAACAGCAAAGTCAATCTGAATGTGTGGATTGTGGAAAGAGCTCCAAGATGAATTACTGAGTGAACAAAACAAAGTGCAGAAGACTGTGTTCACTATGATTCTATTTGTGCTACTAAAAAATACTAAAAGTCTATATGCTGATAGATACCTAAAACTGTTACTTGAAAGGATAACACAAGACGCTGTTAACTTTGGTGTGAGGGACCGTGGATGGAAGGGCAGAAGTTGGGGGAAGAAGATTTATTTTTCATTTTATATTTTTCGATATGGTTTGAATATTTAACTACATGCGTGTATTACTTTTTATTTTAAATTAACTTTTTGATTTAAAATTAACTTTATCTTAAGAACCAGACACTGTCTGTGCCCCCAAGGGCCTCACTCGCAGCCTCAAAGGGGAGATAATAATGAATCCAAGTTGTGCAGAGTGCACAGCTCTTCCCTGCCCCCTGCTCCCACCTTTAGAGCTCTCAGGCCAGAGCTGTCACAGCAGGGACTTCTTGCTTTCAAGGACAGCATCATGATGCCAGGAGCGCCTTGGCCAAGTCACATGTTCACAGCTCATGGTCCCACCAGGCCTCCCCCAAGCGAACATCCAGTCTTCACATGAGCTGGATAAATACAGTGATGTCCCACCTATCAGAAATGTGCCCTCAGGTCGTCTCAGCCCCAACAATCTGGCTGCGAGTAGCTGAAAGGTAGGTATAAAGCCCTCTGGGCACCAGCTCTGGCAGGCCCAATCCTCATTTGCACACAATTCCAGTGAGCTTGGTGGCTTGATTTCCTTGCCCCCAGAAGATTGAAAACAGTAAAATAAGGAGGAGAGAGACTTCTAGAACCAGGCAAACTGACATTAGGAGAAGTGACAGGTGAGCAGCAAGGATGGAGACAGGAAAACAATATCATCAGACACAAGAAATCCAAACCTCAGCAGTTTGGGTGGCTGGAGGAAGGGCAAACTGCTTGCTTACAGACCTCTATATCAGGCGAGGTTCAGTAATGCCAGTTCACAGAGATGAACCAGGGTGCTGTCAATGGAGGAGAGTGAATTTATGTCACTTTGACATAATTATGTGCATCTCTTATGGGTAAACCAATAGGATAAACCAGTGTTTTGAAAGTTGACTTGGGACCTATATAATCGCCAAGTAGCAGGTGAAGAAAAGCCCAGTTGTCCATCTCAGTCCACGATGGGTTCCTGAGGAATCCTCATACAGCGCACAGCAACCACAAAGACCACCAGGAGATTAGACTATTGATGGAGACCCACCATGCCGCCAGTCCTGGTCACGGCACATACCCACCAAGCTGGGTGGAGAATATAGAAGATGTCTCTTTGCCCCATAACATTTCAAAATCATGGAATCCTATGGCTGGACTGAAATGTGGAGATCGCCCGGTCTCCCCAAACCCCAACAAAAGGCCGACAGTATTCTCATCACTTTTGCCTACCCCCAGGTTGCTAATATAGAACACACTCCCCAAACCTGACCTTTGGGAAAGTCCTCCTTCTCAAGTGTTGAAGACTACATAAACTAGATGATTGCCAAGTGGAAGACGGAAGGAATAAATGAAGACACAGAAAGCATCAAGTTCCCCTGACGTGGCCTCTTAGATTGAGGGACATTATATCTTTGTAAAAGAGGGAAGTGTGGAAAGGCAGTTAGATAGAAGGGCCCCAGGCTGGCAGACCCTGGCTCTACACTTGCTGGCTGTGTGATCTTGAGTGAGTTGTTTAGCCTTTCTGTGTCTGTTTTCTCATCTATAAATGAAGAGAATCCAATCTGCTCCATAGAGTTGTTGCATGGATTAAATTAACAAATGCTGGTAAAGCTCCTAGCACAGGGCCGGGCATAGAGTAAACGCTCAATAATGTCACCCACTGCTGTGTGTGCCCGCGGTGTTGTTGAATACAAGTATGGTGGACAGATGACAGTAGCTAGCTCTGCTGAGCAATTTCTGTTTGCCAGACACTCTTCTGTGTGCTTAATGCACATTATCTCATTTAATTATCAAAACAATCCTACAAGGTAGAGATTATTATTGTGGTGGTGGTGGTGGGTATTGAGAGGCTGAGTGAGCCTAGTGGTTAAGAGCAAAGGCTCTGGGAGCAGACTGCTTGGATTTAAATCCCAGATCTGCTATTTACTAGTTGTTTTATAACCTTGGGCAAGATTATGCCTCATCTATAAAATGGGGCTAATGATAACACCACCTTCTTAGACTGTTTAAAAGGATTAAAGAGTTAGGACAAGCACTTAAAGAGGCGCCTGGCCATGTAAGTTCTCCCAACAGTTAGCTATGTCATTATTACTTCTAATATTTAAAGGAGGCAACTGAGGCTGAGAGAGGTTAAGTGACTTGTCCACAGTTGCACAGGCAGGAAATGGGGCAGGGAGATGGGATTAGATACCCGGGCCTCCCGTGCTCTTGACCACCAAGTTCCACATCTAGGATGTGTTTGAAATGAAGTCAAGCCTGGTGGGAGGGACCTACTGGACCTTTCAAGATGAAGGGTAAGGTCGGGGCTGGAAGACCAAGTGTGAAGGCCCACTGAGGCCTGGCCAGCTCTGGACTGAAGGTCAGAAAGCTGTCCACCTCCTTAAAGTGCCTTCAGGCAAGTCCCCTCCCCTCTCTGAATGTTCTCATCTGTGAACCAGAATCCTAACTCCCAGCCACCCACCTGGGGGGATTGAACAATTCTAGAGATGTGAAAAAGGCATATTATCCAGTTCTTGCCTTACTTCCATGTCTGGCTGACAGCCCATTTATTTAAGAAATAATCAATAAGTAAATGTGTAAGCCAGAAAAGCCTCAGATAGGCTTCTGATCTCTTGTAAAGGGACGGAAGCCCATCTCAGATCACAAACCAGTGGTCCAGCCGGTCCACCTCTGGTGCAGAGAGCAACAAGATGGTGGACATCATAGACGGCCATGCCTGAAACAGAAAGCTTAACCAGACGGCACTCCCACCCTCTGATTGTTTCC
>JAQQSQ010002405.1:0-10886 GCA_028627145.1 Eidolon dupreanum | reverse complement strand
TTTTTTTTTTTTTTTTTTTTTTTGAAATTTCATTTACTCAGCATACACTGAAGTATTATATAGGTTTGGTAATAATAAAATTCCAAGAGTGCTTGGAACCCCAAAACCTCTCTAGGGTTACTTCTCATCTTTTTAAAGATAAGATCTATTTAGCACATCAGTAGATTTTTGCAAGAATAAATTATAGGTGTATTCTTTAAAGATGTATTTAATAGCTTAGGTATTTAGTTGTTTTTATCACATCTTGCTCTTGGTGGCAGTGTAACCAATTGTATGATTATTATTTGTAGCCAATATTTAGAAAAACTTTCTCTATTATGTCTTTATTATACTGGTGAATAGGTACTTTTGAACTGCACTTACCTAGCCATTTTATAGTAATAGTAATTTGCCTTTTCATATTTCTAGAATAGTCTATAAATTCTTTGTAGCATTTTTTTAAATAGTCACAATTCTCAATTTTTAAAATAAGCCCATAAGTATATCACCACGCACTTGAAGAAAATGACTTTTAATGGTTATAGATGTTCCTTTGACTTTTAAATTTTTTCCCATTTTCCTTCTGTAATAACTGTTGTGAGCATCCTTACATAAAAATTGAGCAGGGTGGGAAAGTAGAGAGAAGTAAAGCTGGAAAGGGAGATGGGCTGACCCACAGAGTTGGATTTTATGACAGCAGTTGAGAGCTATTGAAGATTTTGAGCATGGGAATGACATGGTCAAAATAATGGTTTTTAAGATAGTCTCCCCTTTTCTTGGTGGTTGTTCATGTCTTAACTTTCCTTTAAGTTACATCTCAGCCAATTTAGAGCAATTCCTCAGAGGAATAAAATAACCAGATTTACAGTTCTGACATATATGATAAAGCAGTATTGTCTTATCTGGGTATGAAATAGTTATTACTTGCCATTGCTGTTGGCATTTTCAGTTTCTTTTATTATATGAGATTAGACAGCTTTAATATTTTATAGCAAAGGTTAGTAAGACTTTAATCTTGAGTCATAATTTTAGATCGTAGCATATGTCATAAGTAGTTTTGGAGCAATAATTCTAGGTTACTAATTACATCTGGTGTCAAAAATGTCAGCAGGAGTTAAGTGTCTCCAGGCATTAAATTACATATGTCTGAATTCAATAACTCTAAGGAGAAGAATTAGAGTGTTCTTCAAGAGTACATAAAACATTGCAGAATAGGTTTTGAAAAATCGGGATATATTGTAAATTTGGATAGAAAAAAGAGCATCATTAAAAAATAAGTATGCTAAAGTATTTGATGAGCTTAGAGGCTATCTTTGTATAAATACAATCTTCAGATTTAAATCAGTTTTTAAATATTGTTATTTTTTTAGTTAGTCTAACTTCAGTGAATATGCAGAATGAAAGCAACTTAATTCCTTCTATATTTCAAATGTGCCTTTGAGTTTTTAAAGCATTATAATATACCATATGCCATTAATAGGGTCAGATCAATAATAGGAAAGCTTTAGATTCATAGTACTTGCACAAATGTTGGGGGTGGAGATGGAACAGATGTAATACATTAGCTGCAGGTATTAACAAATGTAATGAATGTGGCTTAAGCAAAAAAGAGACTTATTTGTCTTATGTGATAAGCCCTCAGTTACTATGGCAGTTCAGCAATAATGTAATCAAGGAGCCGAGCTCTTACTTCCTACATCATCCTTAATATGGGGTTTTTGTCCTCATGGTTGAAAGATGTCGAATGTGCCCCTCAGTATCCACCTTCCAAGAAAAAGGGTGCAGTCTAAGGCCTGCCAAATATACATGTCAGCCAGGTTTTGTCCTTTTTAAATGCTTTCCTGGAAGCTCCTCCCAAGGATTTCCACTTATATCTCATTGGCTAGAACTGAGTCACATGGCCTCCCCTAGCACCAAGGAAGTATAAAGAATCATTTTAGTTTTTCAGCCTTTGTAGAAGGTAAAGAAAAAGGATTATGAATATTATTTAGGTAGCCAGTCTTGCCACAAGAAAAAATTAAAATCCACCTGATGACTTTTTATTTTAGAGGGAATTTTTCTTAAATTGGGATGTCAGGGAATAATTTAAAAGAATAGCAAATAGCCTTCATAAAGCCTATTTTCTACCTTATTAGAAATCCAAGGCAAGTTTGGAACAAAATCAGACACTCAGGTCAGTGCTGTGCTTGTAATCTCTGTTGCAAAATAAAAGAGCCCATCGGATAAATGAGGCACTTTGTGGTGGTGTTTGTTCTTTAAACGTAGTAAATAAGGAAAGATTCTGCATGAAAATCAAATAAAATGTGACCGCTCAGGTGCAAATAAATTAGATATTAGGTTTAAACAAAAATTAGAGGATCATCTTGCAAGAGATGACAAAATCAATACTAAAAATACATTCACCTGCACCAAAAGAGACAAGGCAGTTTATTTTCAGTAATATGCAAGTTTGGTGATGATAGTTTGCTTCCTTTTCACTAACGAACAGATTTAAGGAGTTTTCAGATTTTAAAAAGTTTCAGGCCATGATATTTCAGTAAGAAACTATAAAAACAACTAATATCTCTAGAATTTAAATTTTAATATTAAAATTTAATATCTCTAAATTCTAGAGATAGTGCTTATCAAGTAAAATTCACAGCAAAATTAATCTGTCATATTACACATATTAAAACGTGCATAATCGTTATTGTGTGCATGGTAAAGTAAGCAGTCACATAAATGTCACATAAACACAGTTTTAAAGAGGGAGATCCTGAGTGTTACACTCTCAGAATTGGAGTTCCCTCACCGGTGACCACCCACTTGCTTTACCTTTAGTTCCAGAGATAAAATAGGTTACGAGGAAATGTTCTTTTGTCCTACCCTCTCTCTGTTTCACCTATCCTGCCTGTGCCATTCATGCCATCTCTTTTATCATTTATTTACACTCACTTCATCCTTCAAACAGATATATTCTTTGGGCAACCTGGAATGCTCAAGGCCATCTGGGGAGAAGAGAAGGCACTTTGAAAATGAGCCGTGGAACCTCCGAATGTGGGTGCTCTGCGGTAGAGGGAAGGGCAGTGAGGCCAGGAGACACCCGGCTGTTCTGTCGAGCTTTCTCCCTTGTTCTTCATTCTAAATAAAAGGATGAAAGGAGTTTTCATTCTAAAAACAAGCTTTTTAATTATTCATTTTCTGATGCTGAGCCTACTCCCTCTCCTTCTAGCACTCAGATACTTGATAGCAATCGTTCTTCATAGGAGACCAAGTCTTTCCTCCTATAATTAGGGAGAGGTTAAAAATCTAAGAAACTGTGAAGTCGGTACACTGGCATAAATATGTCACTATCAAAGAGGAAGGAAGAATATGAATTTTTTCCTGTTTCAAAATGGAGAAGGAATTAGAAAGGAATTTGGGGTCCCTCAAATATACACGGTAGATGAGCAGAAGAGAGACACTGGGACAGTCATGTGTTCAGTATAAATAGAAGCAGAAGCACTTCATGTCTTGTGTAGCCCAATACGCAGGTACCAGGGGGAGCTGGGAAAAAACATTAGGAGATGTCATGATATTCAGGTCTGCCTGAAAAATAAGAAGTAGTAAATCTGTGAAGAACATTCCTTTCAAAGTGCTAAAAGAAGGGCTTTAGATAGGTCAGCCATGCCGCAAATTATGAAGTCAGAAAAATTCACCTCCTGGATTCAGGACTATATTTTCTGTTTGACTTGAGTGGCACTTTTCTCTCTCTCCACTGCTGCTTCCCTATCAAAACCTTGTTTTTTGAAAGGATCTGATTCTGAAAGAGAAATAATTTATATCGGGCTTCCTTCAGTTTTTTAAAACACACCCTTACAATTAAAGAGACATTTGAGGAGACGAAGCCTGCTTTTTAAGAACTGCTGTCTGTGTACAAAAAGAGACATGGGAACCAAATATGTAACATGTAATACTTTAGAGTCTGTGAAGTTCTTTTCCAGTATACAAGGAGCCAAAGTTTTCTGCCTATAGGATCTATACTTGTCCCATCAAATCCCACTACCTCTAACAAAAACTGGACAGTGAATGGTATTCTAATAATTAGGAGGTAGTTTGGGAGTAGTAAGTGTGGAAGCATTTTAGAGGAGAGGCAAGGAGAACTCAAACTATGGGGTGCTGGGTTTTGAATGGAAAGGTCTTCATAGTAAGATCGGTCATGTTCAGCTGTCCTGTTTGGCTCTCAGTTCTAAGTAGCCATTTCCCTGTTTTCAAGTCTCTGTTTCAAATACTTATATGTTCCCTGTTTCCTTATCAGATCCTGACTGATTCACCAACCAATCATCATTCCTATGGGAAACCTTCCCTAATGAGCATGAAATTCTTTGGTAATACTTATCACAGTCGAGAATTCACATTTATATTTCTATGAAAATTTGGTCAGTGTTCTTTCCACCAGTATTTTCCCTTTACAGCATATGCCATGACTGTTTTGGCTCACAGCACTTGGCATTTAGTGGGTGTTCAGTCAATTTTTCGGGGAAGACCGAAGCTGGCTGTCTGGCCATAAACTTCCATTTACTCTTAACCCCTTTTCTTCCAGAACTTCAGGTTTCATCATGACTTAGTCACATTTCTGTCTCTCTCTTCCACACCCCCCCTTCAAGCTATCTCTAATGTATGTCTTAACCAAATAAAATGTTTAGGCTGAGGAAGTCCACAGAATGAGATTTACTGTTCAGTATACCTTCTATAAAACATCTGGTTTTTAGAGTGAGGATTTTAGTTTACAAATATGGTGCATAATGGTATGATGGCATTATTTAAAACATCAAAAGAACTCGCTCTAAGTGTGTAGTTCAGTGTAGCCTAAATAAAATGACTATGTGATCTGAAACTTCTCTTTTGTTTTGGAGAGTTTTGGAAGTCTTGCCGAATGACTTCTATCCAGAAGTTGTTGAATATACATACAAAGAGTCTAAAAGAGCTCCCTAAAGAACTATAATTTTAAGTAAGAACATCTGAGAGAGAAACATTATGGAGATGCTTCAGAGTTGGCATTTTGGTGCATTTGTTTAAGGCCAGATGCCTTGCAGATAGCATTTTGGTGCTCCTATTTAACCATTTGCCATTTACAGTCTTAATCTTATCAAAGGAAGAGAAAGATTAAAGCAAATAAAGCTTTTTTTGAAAATGTCAGTTTTTATGAAAACTCCGGTTTAGTTCACTTTGATAATATTTGCGAATACAGTGAGGATGCAATGAAATTTTAACCACATGTAATGTTCTATATTTTGGCTTCTTAAATAAACTAAATGCCTTGAGCTTTAGTTGTAAATCCTGTGTAGTATTTCCACTCTTAAAGGTTCATCTTAGTTAAAAATGAGAGATGCCATTCTCTGTCCCATATTTTCTAAGTATATTTAATATGACTGTGAAACACTGTGAAAAGAGTAGGAACTTAGGTTAAACTATAGAAACATCAACTCTCCAAATCATATCAATGCAAGGCATTGTGATTATGGATGAGAAAGAAGAAGCTGAACTGGTTTAAGGCAATGTGTATATGGTCCTATTCTTCAAGGAAAATAAGCAGTGAGGAAATATAATCAACAGTACAGTGAGCATCAGTATTACTATAAGCATATGAATGCTCTAAGAGTTTCAGAATGAAGTACACTAAGATTCTGATGAAGGGGAGATAACATATTCTTTCTTGGTTTTCTTAAAAGAATGCTAAGGAGCCAAACCTCACAGTATATGTAGGATTTTGAGATGGTAGGGAAGATGTTTCAAGGTGGAAGATATGGGGTAAACCCAAATAAAGAGGGAGACTGTTTGAGTATGTTTAGAGTACAATGAGTTGTCCAGGTTGGTGAAAGAATATGGTAGTGTAGGAAGATTATGCAAAACAATAAGAGAGTTGGACCATGTTACCAAAGTGCTTTAAATACCAGGCTAAGAAATTTGGCTGTTACTCTCCAAGACAGTAGGAGTTGTGGAGGCTTTTAGAATGAAAGTGATCTCATCAGAATCTTGCTTGGGACAGATTTGGCTTTGAATCTGAGTCTTAGCTAGTTTGCTTATTGGCAGCATGAGCTTACTCAAAGTCCCCACACCCATCTCATCCACAAGTACAGTACTTTATGCCTCTATAAAATGGGACTAATAATGCTTTACATGGTTGTATGAGGAATAAATGAGATTCTTAAAATGTCTTGCACCATACTTGGCATATAAGTAGTAAATAATATGTTTACCAAATCTTGCAGCAGATGGGTAAAACCAAGGATGATTCAATGAGGGAAAAACTTGGAATAATAGAGATGTGGTGTAATGAAAGTCTGGACCAGGATGATGGCAACGAAAATAGAAAATAGAATCAGTGTGGCTTGGAAATGGAGGGGGCAGGTTTGGAGAGAGAGAGAGGAAGCCAAGAAGACTGGAAGCACGAGGAGGGAGCAAGAAGAGAAAGAAGATCTCATTCTGGACCTGTTTGGGTTTGAGGTGCAGCGATTATCACAGATAGTCCAGAGATGGATATTTTTTCACATGCTGCTTTGATCTACTGTTTTTTTTTCCAGTGCTTTTATTTAGTTTTAACTTTATTTGGCATTTATGCTCTATAGATCTCTTTTTTGAGATAGAATAAAGAAAAGCAGAATGGTTTCTTATTGAAGTAGTAAGAAACTATTCTTTTAAAAGCTTTTGAGAACAAGTTAAGGCAATGATGTTAATAAAACTAAAACATTCTTTTGGGATTGTATGTCTCAGGACCTCCAGTTTTCTGTGATCCAAGTAAAGCTGATTCATTCAGTCCATACCTTGTCATGAATGGAAAAATCCTCTTCAAGCACAGTAGCACTTTCCCATAGAAACCCACTTAGCCAGATAGCTCATTTTCTGAGTCATACACTCAGATGCAGGATGCAGAGCTAGGAAACAATTTAGGAAGGAGGTGTTATCGGAGATCCTGCAGCAGTATACAACGCCCCACCCAAATGTATTCAGTCCAGTGAACGTTAGGAGCAGTAACCAGATACGAGCAATTTCTCTGTGCCAGTCATGATTTTAAGACTTTGTATGCAGTCATCATTTAGTTCTCATAACAAACCCATGAGAATAGGCATAAGAACCCTATTATCATCACCATTTTATATGCGAGGAAACTGAGACACAAAGAGAGAAAGTAACTTACCCAAATCACCCAGCTTGCTGGTGGTAAAGACGGTCTGCAAACCCAGGCAGTATGACTCCAGGGCTGGTATTCTTAATGCTATATTGTCTCCATGAATTGTGGGTTCAAATATGGGTTCTTCCACTCTAGTTCTTTGCCTATGAACAAGTTAATTTATCTCTAAAATAGAGATAATAGAAATAGTATAAGGGTTAAATGTCTGTAAAACACTTAGCACGGTATCTGGTACGTAGTAACTATAGTAGTGACTATAATTATTGAATTTGACCTAAATGCCACCTCTTTTGCTTCTGTATTTTTAGTGCTATCTGATATTTTGCATATTCTTAGAAATCTCCTGCTCCACTCCCTTTTAAATCCTTCTTGTAACAAGGTAAGGGGGACAGGGGAATAGCTTGGGATAGTGTTGTTGTTGTTGTTGTTGTTGTTGTTGTTGTTGTTGTTTTAAAACAAAACAAAATAGTGACTTTTAAGCACATCAGTGAGTTTATTAAGGTCTTTATAAGAAGGATGGAGATCATCTAGCTACTGCCCATCTCAACGGAGGAGAAATCATCAACAATCATTTAAATATCAGGAATATTTTTTTTTATTTTTTAATGCCTACAGCACCTGGTCTTCCTAGGTGGTCTCCCATCCAAGTACTAACCAGGCTCAACCCTATTAGCTTCCGAGATAAGACGAGATCAGGCATGTTCAGGGTGGCAAGGCCATAGGCAATTTCAGGAAGATTTAAGATAAATTAAGAACTTCTTATGAATAAAGAATGTTAATGTCATAGGGTAGAAAAAAAATCTAGGTATCTAAAATTAATAACATACTTTTAGAATATTTAAGAAGGAGTCACTCATGGTACTAAACTGTTTGAGATCTCTAGCATTCACCTTTGCATTTTATTATAAATGTGTAGTTCTGTTTACTAACTGAAGGCACTTTAAAATGAGTAGGCTAAAGTAAAACTAGGTTGAAATTTTTGTTATTATATTCAAACATGGAAATGGAACAGGTAGCAATAACACTTAATTCGTATACCCTATTAAATCAGTCTTTTCCCATAAGGTGTTAAATATTTCTCCACATAAATATTGAACACGAATAGAGTTTAAAGTGAATTTGAGGACAGCTGTGTTTCCCGTTTGTAAGTGTGTTGATTTACACTGATATTGGATTGTACTAGACAAATAGGTGGTTATATTTGAAAGTTGTTTTATATAAACAGTATGTTCTATACTTGAAGCGATAAGAAGGTTTTATTAATCATGGTAAATAAGACTTTCTGGGTAATTCATTATATTTCTTTAAAGGTTATCAAGTGATTCTTAAGAGTATGGACAGATGGCTAGTTTTCTAAATGAATGATGTGTGAACTCCTTTTCATAAATTAATCAACACAGAATATTAGTCTAAGTAGGAAACCATTGAGCATAAGAAAGTAGGTATGAAGCAGAGTTTTAATTTTTATGATGATTTCATTTGAAAATTGAGGAAACTTGCATATTTGAACAATAAAATAAACAATTTCTATAAAATAAGTGATATATGTTTGGAAATTGGTGTAAGCTATATAATTTTTGCCCAATTAAAAAAAAAATCAGAAAGCTGTAAAGAAAATTGCAAGAGTCAACCATAATTCCACTACTTTATAAACACAGACACAATTCACAGGGTATGTTTATGGCTCTTTAAAGAATATAAGATGGCATCGTATATTTTATAACCTGACTTTTTTCCTACTTAACCATATACTGAAGGCATATTTTTATCTTCATATACATGTGTCATTATTTTTATGTATGCATGATATTCCATTATATAGCATAGTTTATTTAACCAATAACTTTTTTTATGAACATATAGACTTTTTGCAGTTTTTTGATGTTGTATAGAAATCTATAATGTCTTTATATGTTCATACACATTTATCTTTAAGTCATGGTTTAGCACACTTTTTGTAGTTAATATTTTAGGGTTTGTGGGCCAGACAGTCACTGTCACAATTACTCAACTCTGCTGTTTTAACTTCTAAAGCAGCCACAGACAATAAACAAATGAGCATGGTTGTTTTTCAATAAAACTTCTTTAAAAATAGCCTACAGGCTGTAGTTTGCTGACTTCCTATTTAAGTGATTCCTTTATCAATGATTATACAAAAATAATTGGTACATATTTTAAAATTGCATCCAGCTAGAATAAAGTCTGTAGATTAGGTAATTGTTTTGTATCAATGTTAGTTTTCTGATTTTGATAATTGTTCTGTGGTTATAAAAGCAAATGTCCTTGTTAGAAAATACTTCAATATTTAAGGGTAAGAGGGCATCATGTCTGCAATTCATTTGCAAATGGTTCAGAAAAAAACATTAACAATTGGGAAATCAAGATTCAGGATAAATGGAAATCCTTTGTGTTATTTTTCCAACTTTTCTGTAAGTTTGAAATTATTTTAAGATAAAAAGTTATAAAAAAAAAAAACAGTCTGTCTCTAAGGCTTTCATACTTCCTTTTAGTAAGATGTAAATCACCCTGCAACTGTATAGTTATAATATATGAAGCTGAGAGTTGACTTGGTGATTCAGAATGAGAGCTGTTTCTATTTGACAAAGGAATTAAGGGCAAGAGTATTCCACTCTGTTGTTTCCATAACAACCTCAGACTTTGCATACTTTTCAAAGCTTTTTATTTCACTGGAATGGCTATATAAAATTTAAATTAATTTTGAATCAAAACATTAGTGGAGACTTCAATTAGATTTAAAAAGAGAGAAGAAACCTTAAGTGTATTGCCAGGTAATCATTTGGATGTGATTACTTTCCTAAAGGTCTTTGAACCTGGGCAAAGTATCATTTTTATTCTTTAGATCTCTTAGGTCAGTTGTATTTGTATAATGTACAAGTTTACTTTTTCAGCATATTTCTAGATCTTTGTTGTCTCTCAGATGAGGCAACCAGTTTCCTTAGAAACCAGGTTATCAGTTGGCTAACCCAGCATTCTGTTCTGAAGATTGAGGGACCTCACTTGTGTTTTTACCCCAGAAAGAAGTCTTCCTAACCTGTCTGAGGAGAGAAAATAGAAGTGCCTGGATTATGCTAGATGTTTATTCCCATAATTTTGTTTACTCTGACAACACAGTTGGCAGATATCAGTACCCCCTTTTTACAAATGAGACGGAGGCTAAATCACTTGAAATCACAAAACTAGTAAATATTAGAGCCAGAATTCACACCCAGCACTGAATATAAAACATCCCAAACCTTGCAGTTTTTCTTCAAAGAAGAATTTCACATCTGCCCTAAGTGTTGAGGAGGGGCTGATTTCAATGAAGTTTTTCTTTTTAAAAACTATTTAGTAAGAGGTGAAAATATAGCCGTTCTGCTGGCAAAGAAAATGTTTACATGTAAAATCCATGTGAGAGAATTTAAGATTTATTCAATATGTACTGTTCAAATATGTTTCTTTAAGGCTTTTTTTTTTTTTAAGAGTATAATTTTTTGTCATCATTTGGGACAGGGGGCATGAAAATTTACTTCAGTAGTAGCACTTCTCTTTACCTGACAGATTCTTTTCTAATCATCTGGCTTACAAGTTGAGTTTAAGAACTGTTCCGATTTAAACCTTTATGAATTGGTTAACTTTAATGACAGAGCTTTGAAGTTTTCTGTGGGTGTTATTTTTATACGAAGAAATAAAAACAAGACCTTTGCCATATGTGTTTCAAGAGTCATACTTTTTGGAAAAAAGGCAGTATGATCATGTA
>JAQQSQ010002404.1:0-10887 GCA_028627145.1 Eidolon dupreanum | reverse complement strand
TTTGTTTTTCTAAATTTCTTCATACATTATTTAACACTTATTTTAGGTATATTTTGGATCTGAAGTTAGAGGACGTACGTGTTACCTTATTCAATCCTTGCTGCAACACCTGTGAGGCAGTAATTATTTCCATTTTTCAGACGAGTACCCCGAGGCTTACGGAAGTCAAATAAAAACTCATGAAAGTCACTCAGCTTGTTAGTGGCTGAGCTTCTGTGATCTTTTCACTGTGGTAACTCTTTTGCTGGACTAGGATACAGCCAAGCGAAGTTCAACGCCGTTCACTATCTGTACAATATTGAAAAAGCTCCTTAACGCCTCTAAGCCTCAGTTTTCTCATCTGTAGATAAGATCATAAATATATAGCTGAGGGGATTTTTGTTGGCATTAAATTAGATTTGAGGTGTGAAAGTACTATCTCAGCACCTACACACTGTAGGTAAACTGTGAGTCTTACAAAAGGAAAACCATGACCAGCATTACTATGGCTGATTTTGTAGATTAACTAGCTCACTTATTACTCATCACAGCTCCCTTCTACCTTGTCTTTTTGTAATTCGAAGTGATATAGAGCTAAAAATAAAACAAAACTACATTTTCCAGATTCCCTTGCAGCTAGGAAGTATCATAGCATCTGAATCCCGCCAGTCGATGTGCCATGCAAATCTTGAAAGTGAAGTGAGCAATAGAGGTTGGTAGCCATGCACAGGAAGATTGGATGTGCTGGCAAATAGGGTGTAGGCACCTGTGTTTGGAGCTGGCTGTGGTGGATTCTGTGGAGTCTATTGTTCAGTATCATGGGCTCTGACCAGTGAGTTTTCTAGTATAGCGTTTCTATGGTGTAGGCTGTTTTTTCTCCTGGCAAAGTGGCCTCTTGGCTACAATATTTCTTGTAACACCTAAATCTGGTTTTCTAGCTCTCCTGGAGGTTCTGTGAACTACTGAATCCTCCTTAAGAAATCTCTTTCTGCTTAAACTGACCAGAGTAGATTCTGTTGTTTAGAAATAATATTCAAAGACTGATGTAGTATCAAACAAGAATAGGGAATTGGAAATGTCAGCCTTGAGTGTTCAAGCTGTCCATAGCCCTGTGGCCAGCACTCTGAACTAACATATTTTTAAATGTATTTCCAGATTGCCCTGTCAAGGCAAAGAGTATAAGACTGATGAGGAATAGAGATAGTTCCTGAATTTTCTCTTTAGTTATTTTAATAGTCTGTAGTGATTTCAAACTAATAGTAATATTGCTCAAGTAGGTGTTGACTGCAAAGGTAAGATGACTATTTTAAAATTTGAAAACCAAGTTATAATTCTGCAAAAACAGTGAAGAAAATTTCCATGTCCTCAATCAGCAAACTATATGCATGGTTAACCATTGGTATTTTTCTAATTGCTGGTTTTAAACGGAAAACCAAAATAAGATATTTGGACAAGATTAATAGAGATTCTGCATGACAAAAAAGATAGTGTGAGACATCTCACAGCAAGCCGGAGCAGAGAACAAGAATGGGTTATGCAGTCAACTAGCACAAGATCAGCTCTGCGACATCGCAGGGGGCCCTGGACAAGTAGGGACAGAAGGTCTACTTTACGATGTGATAAGAATTAAGTGAGAGTGTGTGGGAATGGGCCCAACACATAAAAAATACCCAACTCGCGATGGATCCCTCTGACCTATTTCAGAAATTAGGGAGGTATAACATAACCAGTGATATGCTTCTGAAATATTGTATGTGAACTGAATTTCAAAATATCAAATCATCTTGACATGTGAGAGAGGCTCTCTAAGGACCTATTGTAAATCTAATGTGTGTGTGTGTATCTATAGACACACACAAACTAGCTGTGGGTTTTTTTTTGGGGGGGTGCTTTAAGGAATTAGATAAATACAGTAAATGATAAGCAAAGAACCTTTTGCCTCTGTGTATCTGGAAAGGGTCCTTATCACTGTGTTAATCCCAATTCTTAAACCTTCAGGTTGACTTCTGATTGGCACCTTTCTGGTTGACTAAGCCAGGCCACAGAATGGATGGCTTACACATGCTGAGTGACCCCTTGAATAAGCTCCCTACTTTGGGTCTGGGGTGCATGAAGGAAGGAGCGAGAGATCCTAAGCACTGCCTGCACTATTTTCCTTCCTTAAGTAAACACAGTTAAATCTCTGTCATTGTCCCTACCAGGTATTTTTAACAGTACTGCTATTGAGTTAAGTGAACACTGAAGGGAAATCAATAAAGAGAAGAGAAAGAAAGAGAGAAGGTCAAGGGTAAATGACATAGAGGACCACATCTCGCCACTTAGAGGTTGTCCAGATTTTGCAAAACTCTATCTTCGTAGTTTAGTTAGCTGTTTCTACACTGGAACAAACAGACCTTAAAAATAAGTAAGTAAATAAATAAATAAATAAAAGCTGAGTAAGAAGCTTGGCGGAATTTTTAGACCCAAGTTTTCCATGAGTTAGGTTAGCTATAAATTAACCAGTTTGCAAAATATATAAATAAATGAATCGCTTTGTTCCAAGTTCTCTCCAGTAGGGTTCTGGCTGCTCGCTATGAAGCCTGGTGGACGTTCCACTGCCCAGTGCTTTTATAAATACTAATGAGTGACATATTGAGAAAAAATTGTACCTACAAAAGCAAAGACTTCTTCCATGCAAATCAGTCCCCAATTCCCCACAGATAAGGATCTTTTTGATGGAACACATGCAAAATCTCCAGCTCTTAATTCTTTCATTAGTATTCCAGGCAGATGGCTGCCAAATAACAGAGAAAACTGTCTGAATTGCTGTGTCTGAAACCTAATATTGATTTGTTTAATAGTGTCAGGAAGTCAAAATTCACAAATCTCCTGTCGATTGTTTATGAGGCAGTTAGCAGAGAATTGGTTGCCCCTGCTTAATTAATAACTCATTACTGAAATTTGATTATATGCTTGAATGCTTTAAATGGGTTCTAACACAGCGTCTGCGAAGTGGCGTAGGGACAAGGTAAGGCGGCTCTGAAAAGCTCCCCCGTTTTGGCTTCTGCCATTAGAATTCCCAATGGTCATACGACACAGGCCTCTGACTTCCAGCGTCACCCTGCCTGGTGTTAACATGTTGGTTTGAAACGTGTTCTAGGGTCACGTAAACGGCATAGGAGGTGGGTCTGAAATTCGGGGTGGAGTCATTTCTAAAAAAAACCCACTAACGTGGACATAACTGATTGGTCACTTGATCAGAGGAGACATATGTGTGGTTTTGTCTGTGAGTGCACAAATTCTGAAGCTAGGGGACGGATTAACTGGTGGAAGGACAGAAAACACTCGGTCCCTTAAGTGTTGTTGTTTCACAAACCAAAATTCCAGCGTGGCTGGTTGCCGTAAGTGGACAGACGGGCAAGATCAGAGCCCAGGAGGTCCTGGCATTATCTGACCTTGTGCTCTGAGGCTGGGGGTGTGGAGGGAGGTGCCGCTCCATGTGGCCCCATGCCAGGGACAGAAGGGGACAGATTAGAGCCCAAGTTAAGGTAACATCAGAGAACGTGGGTGTCTCTGCTCTATCTTCTGATTCAAATAATGCCTGTGGGAGATAGCACATCTGAGGGCTGGGCTTGGGAGGGCAGCTCTCCCCGGGGCCTGTGATGTAGGAGCTGCCCCCTGTGGTCGCTGACCTTGTAGCCGCACCCCCACCGCTGCTGCCCCTGTCCATCAGACAATTGGCTTTTCCAGGGGCAGGCTCTGGCCAACAAGGGTTCCTTGAGCGCCCCTCTTTTTGCGTTTTATGTGCAACCAGGCTGCCCCGATCAGGGGAAGAAAGCAGAAGGAGAGAGGATTCAGGGCTTTGCTGCCTTTCTGTGCCCTGCAGGCTGCTGTGGCCAGGGGGTGGACGGGAGTGTGGGGAGATGAGTGCGCTTCTCACTGAAGCTTTTCCCTTCAGTGGAATATGCGGTCAAGCTCCTAGGCTAGCCCTCTAAGAAGATATTTAGCTCACAGTGGATTGACACTGTTAATTGGAGCGTGTCTGTTGAATAGTACTGCAGTTACGTCACAGGCGGAATAGGACTTGGTGGGCTAGCCTGCGACCTGGCCGCCACCAGAGCATTATCGCATCATTTTAGAATATTGTTATTCTGGAAAAAAAATGAGAGTATGCTCTAAATTCCAAAACAGCTGACTCACAAATGAACTTTCGGAAGCCACCCCTTTGTCAGCCTGTCCGCGGCAGGCGCACACAGGGCTTGGAAAGGCCCCTCTTTGGTCAGAGATCAGGGCGTGTGCATAAAGCCCTGTCCTCTGGCAGGGCTCAAGGAACTTGTAGTCTGCTCGTAAGGGGAAGGGCAGCTTAAGCCAGACTCAGTAAAGGCCCCAGTGAAGGGACACGCAATATGGCTGAAAGATTTCAGAGAGAGGAAAGCGCTGACAGCTGGTAGGGGCAGGGAGGGCTTCAGGGAGGAGGTGGGGGAAGAACGGGGCCTTGAAGGGTGGTCAGATTTCGCCGGGGGTGGTGGAGCATTCGGGCAGGCACAAGAGTGGGCTGGTCAAAGGTAGGTTTTGGGGACGGCAACTGACCATGCCGGCTAGAAAGGAGGGTAATATGACCAGCCCGTCTCCTGCCTGTGATCTTAATTGAACCAGTCAAGCTTTCAAAATGAATAGTTGATCATTTGATTAAGAAGGGCCTTTGACTCTTTCAAGACCCACGGAGATTGATTTTTATCAAAGTGGATCAGAATGGTTTGCATGGAGGAATGCTGACCAGATTTGGGAGGGAGGGTCCTTGCTGCCCCTCGGGGCCAGCCTGAACTGCTCCTTCTCAGTGGGCTGGCCGTCACTGAGGTGGGCATTCAGGGTGGAGGCCGGAAATTGCTGTCCCGAGCAGGGTGGCTGGGTCCCACAGCAACACTCATTGCTGCCAAGGGCAGGAACTTTATCAAGCCTGCTTCTAAGGTAAAACCTGGGTTTCTCCCAACAGCCTCCAATCAGGAATGTCTCCCAACGGCTTCATCTTGGCTTAACCAGCTCCAGTGCAAGGAAAGTTCGCTGGTGTCTGCCGTGAAGCCGAAGCCGATTTGTCAAAGTGCTATTAAGGATTTTCGGTTATACAAAAAAAAAAAAAAATGGAGTCAACTTTTTTTTTTAAACTCTAATTTATTATGCTTGATTACGCAGCTGGAATGGGAAGGTAGCTGCTGTTTGTAGTTAAATAACTCCTCACAATTTCTTAAAGAAATGATCTTCAAAGCTTTAACGGGTCAGTGGCTCAAGTACAAAGGAAAGATTGATTTTCATCCTCCCACCCTTTGTTCCCAGAGTTTAAAACAGACACGTTTGGGTAAATTAGTTTGTCTATGTTATTAATGGAAGAAGTTATTAAACTCCCATAAATATACAGGGGTATCTCACTTAAGATGCCAAATTTGCTTTAAGAAAAAAGCACGCAAAAAGAAAATCTGGAAAAGCCCAGAAGGTCTCTTGGTTTTTAAAAATATCATTTCTAGATATGAATGTGGATCAGGGGGCTGGAGAAGGAGGCTGGCTCCAGGTATCCCCCAACTGGTGGGATAAATGCTCAATCAAGGAGACCCCTGCTCATTAATTAAAAAAAAAAAAAAAAAAACACTGAATTTAATGGGAAACTTTCAGAGGCTGGATTGGGGTGGGAGTGTGTATATGAGCGGGACGATGCAGTGAAGAGATTCTTCCCATCGTGAAGGGAACCCTGGAGGTCCCTCTGAGGGTGGAAATGTTTTCCCTGCTCCAGGGGCCTTTTGGGGAGGGGCTCAGAACGGACTCACCTGAGTGAGGGAGGCAACCCCCAGCCCAGACACTGGGCCGGAGTGTGAGGGAGACACAGCTGCAGGACCTACCCACGGCGACCATGCCCACAGCACTGCGGGTTCGAGGCTTAATGTGGTTTACAGGTCACTCCTCAGCCGTGTACAGCACTTCACAGTTTATAACCCCCCTGAGTTCAGTGTCTCCTTTGAACCTCGCAGTGACCCTGGGAGGTATGTTGAACAAAACTCGTGATTCTGATATTGCAGATAATGAAAGCCAAAGACAAAGTATTTTTCCCACCCCCTGAGTAGAAAAGTGAAATAAAGAAAATCATTTGAAAAGTAAAGAAAATGATAAAGAAGAAAATGAAAATCATCACCAGATGACATTTAGTGTTTTGGATTTTTTCCTTTTGGACTCTTTTCAGTGGACACACACCTCTCCACTCACATGCAGACACACACACACACACACACACACACACACTTGCTGAATGCTTGGTGAGCCAGGCATCTTATAAGTGTTTTTTACATATTCGTTTTCTCCTCAGAACAACTTTATCGGGTAGGTCTTATTATCTGCATTTTACAGATGAGAAAACAGAGTCACAGGCAGGTTTGACTGGCCCAAGGCCACACAGATAAGTGGCTGTGGGAGGTAAACTTTGAACCCAAACAGACGGCTGGTGGCTCCAGCACCTGTCCTATGTCTGTATCCACCCTGCATTTGACCTTTTTTATTCATCTGTAGACTTATTTAATGTAAGTGAAATCATGCCATGTCTATGATATCGCATCCTGCCCTTTTCCCATTCAGTACTGCCTCGTGAGCATTTCTGATGCGATTACAATTCTGGAATGATTTTGAGTGACTGTACCACCAGATAGAGTAGAGCTAGTTGTCTTGCGTGAGGTCCCACCGGCCAAGACTGGGACTTGACCGGCCAGGACTGGGACTTGTGCACTGTAGAAACTCACAAACCGAAGCAGAGGGTAAGCACGAATCAGATGCAGCCAGGTTGCACTGTCAGATTCAGAAGTGGCTCTGGGATCTGCAGGAGCTTCTGAGGCAGGATGTGCTGCCCTGAGATGGGACTATTTTTCCTGTCACCCAGCGTCCCTATCTTAAACTCTGTGTGAGACATTAATTTTTCAATTTTTCAAGACTAAGAAGAACTCCATGTCCTCTGAGAAGCTGAAATACTTCTTTGCTTTCCTCTGTCGTAACTGACTTTTCCCCTTTTCCCTTTTGCCACCAGGAAGCTCAGTGTTAAATCTGAAGCTAAGTTAGGGCGACTCTGTGATCTCTTATGACCTGCATACTCTGCTTTTAATCTCTCTAGTCTTGATGGTCTTGTTTGTATTTTCTCAGTGTCTGTTTTATGTTTACATGTTACCATGACCCATGTTACAAGGTTTCCTGGGACAGCAACCTCACTTGTGCAACCACCATCTGCTCAGGACTGACAGCTTCACTGTGGGGAGAGCTGAGAACAAAAATCTTGAGCATTCCATTTTGGGCTATTTTACTGTTTATAAAACTCATGAACAGCCACGATCCCAATTAATTGTCCTCCAAAGCCTCATTTTAGAGTTGAGGAAACTGAGGCTTGGACTAGACATGGCTTCACCGAGGCTATGTGCAGGCCTCCCCTCACTGTCCTGTGTCCTTGGGAGTCCTCTGAAAAGCATGCATCCTAGTGCAGAAATGGGAATTCTGTTCCGTTCCTGTCTCCCAGTCTCACTCTTCCCCTGGGTGCTGGTCCCTTATGCACTGTGTGTGATGCTGGTGGCATGTGAGCTGACTGGAGTTATTATACTGAAGAACATTTAAAAAATTTGTAAGGTAAAAAAAAAATATATGTATATGTGTGTGTGTGTGTGTGTGTGTGTGTGTGTGTATTTAATGAATTATGCTAACTGAAACTGGTTTTCTATTTCCAATAGTAATGTTATGTGTTCTTTTACAATAAGTGTAGTAAAGTTATTAAGAAAAAAAAGCAGATCAACTTAAAGTATAATATTGAGTAAATCATTAAAGGACGGGTATGCAGATATGATCAAACCAGCGAGACGGCCTTTTTCTTGGCTCACTGCCAACTTATGACCACGTTTCCAGAGAAGGTCACTAGTTGCACAGATCAAACTCGAGAAGACCACATTGTTCTCAGATCCACAGGGATGAATCCCCAGTATAAGAATTTCAGGCCAGGAGCAAGTCAGATTTCTTAAGTCTGAAAGGCAATCCACGCCTCAGTTCAGGTATCCAAGGACCAAGTGGTGTCAGGAAGTTCAGGCTAGGTTCCCATTAGCCACGATGGCCAGCCAGTTAATCTCTCTGGACCTCCATTTGTTCATCCGAAAAATGGGTGCTCTCCAGCTGGTTAGGTTAAAGTTGAGGTTACTTCCCCCAAGACAGCTCAGGCTTGTTTCACCAGAAGCCAAGTGTCTCTGTCCTTCCTTCTCAGTAGACCCAGCCATCCAAGGCAGTTTGCTTTCAGGTAGCACGTAGTTGCACGGGGCCAGGAAGAATTAGCTCTGTAAGGCACTCCACACTTTGCAGACACTCTGTATACCATGGGCGTGTTATTGTCTGGACCCCAGTTTGTTCATCTCTAGGATGAAGGGAGTTGAATTGAGTCAAGTCTGGCAAATAAGCAGTAGCTGCATGGAGTGCTATGTATAGAGGAATTCTGAGGCCACACCCAGGCTCTGTGAGTGTGAGGGGACCAGTGAGTGACCCTAGCGTTTCTAGATAATGGCGTGGTGGTTGACACAGAAATGACCCCAACAGCCAGGATCCTTTGAACCACTGAGGTCTTGGGTCCATAATCTCTAAGTTTAGTTGTTTCTAGTTGCCCAAAAGGCAGCCCCTAGAGGAAGCCTGCCCACCTGTCTTCATTCCTGCCCGCCTTCCCTTTTCGTAGCCTGGTCTCCATGGTGACAATGTGATCCCCATTTCTCAGGAAGGCTGCTAGGTTCACGCGAGCCATTGTAAGGAGTGTATGACTTATCATCCATCCTGAGATACTTTTGAGAATGAAAGGGGCACTGTTGGTAATTCTCCTGGGATCAAAGCGGTGACCTAGGACCTTCCCGGGGAACTAGCATCACTTAAGGTGGTAGTTCTCAAACATTCCTATGCTAAGGATTGCTGGAGGAGATTCAGAGATCCTGACTCAGGAGGGTTAGAGCCTGAGAATTTGCATTCTAATGAGTCCCCAAGTGATGCCCATGCTGCAGGTCCCTGGACCACACATTGAGCAGCCTGACATGGAGCATCAGGGCTTAACAGTTCACAGAGCTCATCCACCATACATTCTAACTGATCCTTACAAAAAGTGCAAGAGGCTTGAAAAGTTACCAGTACTAACCTGAGCTACTGAAAGATTCAGAGAAGTTAAGCAATTAGCCCAAGGACACCCAGCAACAAGGGGAGAAGCCCTTGGTCAAATTCAGGTTTACCAGTTCCCAGCCTCTGCTTGGCTCACCAGTCTCAGATCCTCTCTCTGCTCAGGAGTGCGTTCGGAGCTGAGCTGGTCTCTCTGGCTCTGCAGGACGGCCTCCTTCTCAGTAAACGCTCTGACCCAGATTCAAATTGGCTCCTTTTGTTTTATAAACACCACTTCAGTTCAGCCCAGAGGTCAGGGATTTGGCGTAAGAAATTACTTTAGCAATGGTTTTGTCTATATTTAATATTTTAGGGTTTTAATGATTTCGATATATTAGTAATTTTTAATGTTTAAACAGGTGTACATTCTAGAACATCCATGCTACTTTGTTTCTCATCCTTGAAATGGAACTTTATTGCTAACATATCAGTCTGTTACTCAACTTCCATACATTCAATCCTCGTATATATCTTCAGGAATGCAGTAGAGGACTGCCTGATGATTTCGCCTTGCTATGCCTCAGTTTTCTCATCTATCAAATAGGATGGGTAATAGTGCCTCCCTAATGGGATAGGGGTGAGCACTGATGAATCTGTGAATGTTAGAGTAATTGGAAGAGTACATGACAAATACTGTTCTTTTTTTATCCTCTGCCGAACACCCCTTATATTCTGCTCTTCACTGTGTTTTGTGGTTTTGCTACCGTTCCATCAGTGAACCTTTTCCAGGCAGAGGCCTTTTTTCCTTCCCTCACTTTCCCCCTTCGAGTCTTGCTTGTACACAGTAGGTGACAAAGACCTACTTGTTGAGTAAGTGCAGAGCATAAAATCTCGTTGAGTAAGTGTAGAGCATAAAATGCTTAGGAACACTCATCTCTATAGAGCAAAACTGTGAAACCCAGCACATGAGTGATGGGACGTCTCACTGAGGCTCTGTGGTGGTTGCTGAAACAGCCCGGTTTGGCCTCTGCCCAGCGTCTAGCATCTCACTTCCAGCTGCATGAAGTGCGACGTGGGCCCTGAAGCACTGCTCAGACACGAGGTCTTTCAGATCTCCAGCGAGAGTCTCACTCCAGGCTTGGGAAGGCCTGGGATCGGTGGCTCCAAAGGGAAACTGAAAATGAGTGGGGTGAGTCTCCTTCAGCCCTGCTGGCTGCTGATAGATTTGGGAGGGAGAAACATTTTCCTCTGGATGCCTGGCTATGAAGGGAAAGAAAAGAAAAGCAAAAATCTCAGTGGATGTGGGAAATTTTGTGGTTTGGTCCAAAATCAGAACCAAAAGTGGGAACGAATCTCACATCCAATGGCCAAGAAGTTAGACTCCTTCAATAAAAACTCTCATTTGTCAGCTGCTGAGTGAGTTTGCTGCCCAGAGACTGGTGACAGGAGGAGCACTATTGAGTCTCCCCAGGTTGATGTGTTTCAGGGTCTGTAGCAGGCGCACTTGTACCTTAAAGATATCTAGTCAGTTAAAGAAGGGGAGAGTGCAACATGAGTACATCGTAGAACATCAGGAAAACCATTCGGCTTGGAGAGTCTTGTAGTTAGTGCCTGCCATGGAACAAACCACCTGCAAATATAGTGACTTGAACAACACCATTTATTCATAATGCTGCGGGTCAGTAAATTGGGCCAGGCTCAGCTGGGTTTCCTAAGTATGCTTCCTCATGCATCTGCGATCAGCTGCAGGTTGGTGAGGCGGCTTTGCTTCTAGAGGTTGGCTGGCTATTGGCTGGGCAG
>JAQQSQ010002403.1:0-10887 GCA_028627145.1 Eidolon dupreanum | reverse complement strand
TCCCCCGCCAAAGATGGATTTCTCCACCCAGCCAACTCTGCTGAGTATCCTGCCTGGCACTCTGCTGGAGCTCGCAGACCCAACATTTGACGGGAGAAGCAGTTTCCGAGCATGGGTGATGAGTTCCCTGTTTAGGGGCCTCGGGTTCCCACAAGCCCCCGCTGCAGGGTGCCTGGAAGACGGAGGCCCCTTTGAGGTGGCAACAGGACCCCATATCACTTTCTCCAGCTGCCACACCTCACGGTTCTCATCCGTCAAACGGAGCCACGCAGCCCTGCCCCCACAGGGTTACTTGCCACGGCCCCCCAGCTGGCTCTCGGCTCGCTCCCTCCTTGTACCAAGGCCCCTGAAGGCCAGGCTCTCCACCGGCCACTCCAGGCTCTTCCACATTTGGCAGCAGCCTGTCGTTTCTCTCTCCAAGGCCCCTGAGCCCCTCTCTCCATCGTAGTAGGCTGCTGGCTACTTCCTGGACTCAAACGTGGACCTTGGCAGAGGTAGATTCAAACGCAGTCTTGGCAGGGCCGCCATTTTACATTTATTTATATGCTTTTGATTAATACTTGTCCTGGCCAGAGACTGTAAGCACCTCGAGGACGGTTTTCAGTCACCACCGTGTGCGCAGTGTCCAGCTCGGGGCCGGGCACACGGCGGGCCCCGCCCCCCAAGCAGTACTGAACGATTGGCTGAGTAATGGACGAACAGACTCTCCTCGTTTCTGCTTTGGTTCCGAGCCTCATCTGGGCCACGGAACACTTTGAGAACTTAACTAGAGCCTTCCAGGAAAATCGTGCCTGTGGGCACAATCACACACAGCGACTCTTGTCCCTTCTGAAGCCGTCCACAGACCCCAGGCCAAGGGCTGTGGTCTGAAAGCTCCAGGCTCCGCTTGGCCCCTTCTGACATCCTCCTTGACCTTTGAGGCACAGCCCATTTCGGAGTGGAAGGCAGCACCGCCAGGGCCTGCAGGTGACCGCTCATGGAGGAGCGGCTGGCCGAGCGAGGAGCAGAGGGGGAGGGAAGATGACGAGAAAACGCCGAACGGAGGCTTCTTCCAGTGTGCAAGGCTGGAGGGGGAAGATGGCAGAGGCTTCGAGGCGGCTTTGGGCTGTGCCTCTGCTCGGACATAACGGGCTGAATCTGTGTTGCTCTGAACTTGCCTCATCCCTGGCTTTACTCGAGCTTGAGTTTTAAAACTGTTCACCTCTAGGAACTGGAGTCAGAGGTCAGAGTGTCAGAGTTTTTGCAGCAGAAAAGAGCCTCGGACATCATGATCTGGCCAAGCTGCTCTGGACCAGGCGCGACCAGTGTGGTTCACAGACAGGATGGGGTCAACCGGGCAGTGAGGCCGAGAAAGGACGTGGTGCCAGCTCCTCTCCAGCAGTGTGTGACCAGCAGGTGGGATGGTGAACGCCAAGGGGCGCCAGGGAGGGCATTCAGCTGGGATTCTTGGAGGGGCCTGCCCATCTGGCTTTGCTCCGTGGGGTGTGACACGTGCTGAGTCAGGCAGGAGCCACGGGGTCCAGCTGTATGTGGACGATGCTGGTAAGCTCTCCACCTAGGGGTTCAGCAGGAATGGTCCACGGGTGGGTGGAACATGATGAAATCTGCACTCTAGGACGAGAACGCCCTGCAGTGATGACGGGCTCTGCAGCGGGTTGAGGGGCCCCGGTCATGGGCTGCTGTCCGTCCTCGTGGAGGAGACTGTGAGGCCTGCTTACCTGAGGGGCTGGGGAAACGGCTCCGTGCCCATGCAGACGAGTGCTATGGCTTTGCCCTTGAGCCGATGGCCTGGGTCTGCCCTTGGAGCTCAGCTTTTCATCCCCAGGCCCCCCGGGCTCACCGTGGCTGAGCGCTGCTGCAGTCGCCCGTCTCCCGGGCCTGAGGGTGCCAGCCTGGACGCTTTATTCCCATGGTGCTGGTGGCAGCAGCATCAAAACCCTGCCCTTGCCCAGAAGAGGCGTTTATTTCATTTCCTGCTGGGAGTTCCGTCTGGAAACACATCCCCCACCAAGTCCAGTCGGGGCCTCCATGCCACTTCCTGTGTAACACCCTGAACCGTCCCCGCAGGAGCAGCTGCCCAGGAGCAGCTCAGGGCCTGCGCCGTTTCATCACTTCATGTCTAATGCCGTGAGAGCTGTAACATGCTCTGTAAACTACACCCATGTGTGAGCGGTTGGAGCAGTTATGGCCGGCCCTGGAAAGCAGTGAGGGCTGGAGCGCGTTTCAGGTGTGCCCCCCAGGGACCAGGAAAGGCTAGCGGTGGGAAGAGGCAGGGCACCTGGGGGAGACAGGATGTTGTGCAGACATCTGCATGTGTCTGGCTCTGGCTGGGAGGTGGGGTGGCTGACAGCCGGGTGTCCTTCCCTGATTGAGATCATGTGGAGTCTTGCTGAGCTGCTCTTGGGAAACGCTGTCCTAGTTTGACTGTGGGTCTCCCTCCCCAGCCCTGCTGGCTTCCGGCCAAGAAGTCTGTTTTGTAAGAGTTGGCCCTGGCTCTTCTGTTCTCACCCCGAGAGGAGAGGAGCCTGCCATCCTTGAGATAGGGCCTCATAAACCTGTAGCAGAGACAGGACATGATTTTCACTGGAGTGCCGAGGGCGGGCTGGGCAGCCACGCTGGTGACAGCAAGATCCACTCTCCCTGGAGAGAAGTCGGTTCATAGGGAGACAAGAGAAAATGTGCCTAGAGGAAGAAATTCTTCAACTCAGCTGCCACTTCTGGTGACGGCAAAGGCCACTGTTGACATCTCCCTTGTTCTTGGTGTGAACACACTCTTGTGGGAGAAATGTGACAAGTTCTTTTTCCCTCCCAAGAACTCCTCATGCAAATGGAGGTGCGATCATAGTCCAATTTTCCCCAAATAAGGAACTGCTTTGGGAGGAGAGAGAGGGAGCAAGCGGAATACAGAGAGTGGTTTTGCAGCGCTCATGTCTTTAATACCCCTTCCCTCTCCCTGAAAAAGCACGTGGCTCCCTGCCCCCCACCCACTGTGACTCCCTGCCTTGGCTCCGTCTTACGAAAATGAGTAAGGACTTTTATTTCTGACTGTGGGCAAGGGAGGGAGGGCTCCGATGCTGCAGGAGCCCTGTCTTCCTCTGTCGCTCTCAGAGACACCCGGAGTGGAGTGGGAACTGTGACCAGACTCCTGTGATGGAGTTACAGAGCGGAGGGATCTGAGAGGCGTCGGGACCTTGCCCTCTGTCCGGGGACAAGCGCGGCATCTGAGTCCAGGCCTTATTATTATGGTTTTATTTTATCTTTCTGGGGGAAAAGAAGAAGGGGGTGGGGAATGAACTGAGCTGGGAGTCAAGAATGGGCAGTTCCCTACACCCTGGGGTGATCTCTGCCCCCCCCACCCCTGTCCTTGGGCCTCTGCTTCCCCATCTTTATTGAGAATGAGCCCAATGACCCCTTGGCTCTCAGCATCGCTACCAGGATAAAAGAGAAAGAGATAAATAACGCGGCATCACCTGTGTAGTGGACCTCAGATGTCAGGGCGAGTGAGATCACCCATGCTGCTCGTTAAGTCGTTGATCCCAAAGGCCAGAGATTCTTCTGTTCTCAAAGACTCATTCAGTCGGTGGTCTGCGGGTCGGTGGTCTGCAGAAAGCTCTGAGGCCTGAATGCTTCATTTCTGAGAGGGAGCAAGGCCCGAGGAGGTGAAGGGACTTGCTGGCAGAGACTTTGTGAAGCAGACGGAGGTGGCATGGGGTTAGAGCCGCAGCTCCTGAGTCCAGTCTGTTTTTAGAGTCAACGTATTTCCTCATTTCACACAGGCAGCGTGTAGGGCTCTGAGCTGGGCATTTCGCTGACTGTGCTCAACAGCCCTAGGAGGTAGGTACTATTACCCCATTTTACAGAGGAGGAAAGTTAAGGCTCGGAGGAAGTGAGTGATTTATTGAGACCAGTAAGTGCAAGGTCAGGATTCAGAAGCAGGTCTTTCTGATCCTAGGTGTCAGACAGACAGGATTAAGAACCGTCCCTGGTGTCTTTTCTCACGAGCCTGGTGCCGAGCAGAGCCTGCCATGTGCTGGTGCCAGTTTCATTTCTGGAGCCTCATTCCCTTCGATGTTCTGCCTTTCTGTGGGGAGGCACTCACTCCCTGCTCCTGGCTGTGGAGGGACAAGCTGACCATCTCTGGCTCTTCCCCAGTGTGCCCTGGGCTCAGTCTCACCCAAGCGGGGCTCCCTCCCCTGGGCCCTGCCCTCCAGCAGGCCAGCCCCAGAGGCTGAGAATCCAGGGTCATGGACACACAGTTCTCTGCTGCACACTTCCCGTGATGGCCAGCTCACTGAGTTCCAAGGTGGTCGGTGACATTTCAGCCAGTTTATATCATTATAATAGTCTCATTTGCAAATTTGTATATGTTTTAAATGTTTTACATATAAATATTTATAAGTTATCTATAAAATTGTCTATGCTCACAAATAAATGTATGTTATATATAAATTATATGCAAATCATATTATATAAAATACCAGTTAGATATTGTATATTCTGTATGTGCTACGTATGTTCTTACCTATGTTCTATAATATAAAATATATTAATATTATAACATTTAGATATATACTTAAAATTATAAAAGTATATATATATATATATAATATAATGTGCTGAATGCAGCTCTGCTCCTTACTAGCTGTGTGTCTCTGGGAGATTACTTAAGCTTTCTGTGCTTAGGGCACAGACAATATAACGTAAGATTTTTCTTCAAATGACAAATGAAGAAATATTTTCATAATATTCATTTTAATAACACTAGAAAAAATCTTATTGTGATACTCGCTTATTAAAATACTATCGCAACATTCATTCGTTGTTATTGTCCCATTTACTTATCAACATGTGCCGGCACTAGGCTGCCAGTGGGCTCTGCTCTTTCGTCCCCCAGGGACACAGGCGCCCGCACGCTGCCCTCCTCCCCTCCCTGGGCCGGATCCGGTGATGTCTGTAGTTTTGCCAACTCTTTAGGCAAAAGGAGCCTTTCCTCCCGTGTGGCAGAGGAGTTATTCTGGAAATCTCTATTGGCTTAGCTCCATGCCTGTGTTTTGGGGGGAAGGACAACTGAGCGAAGGGGATACAAGCTGAGTCCTTGCTGTGGTGAAGAGACAGATCGGGAAAGGAAGGAAGAGGAGCACAGGGGCCCAGCCGAAGGAGGAGGGAGTGGCGAGGCAGGCCAGCCTTTCTCACGGCGGCCCCCAAGCCCGCCCTCGGCAGCTGTCGGCTGCCCCCCTCGCCTCACCCGGTGATTGCATCCTGCTTCTTTGGTATTTCACTTCTGTCACCTCATGAACCCTCTTAAGATTCCTGTGAGATCGATGTTATTACCCCCACTTGCAGATTAGGGCACCGAGGCGCTGAGATGTAAAATGACTCATCTTCAGTCAAATGGCTGGGAAGGGGTGGAGCCTGGACGCGCCCTTGAGCCTGTCGGGCTCTGAAGTCCCACAGTGGTAGAGACCAGAAAAGGAGCCAAGGAGAGACCATTCCCAGGAAGAGGGACCTTGAGTGGTAAAGGAAGAGTCAAATGGAGATAAAGCCAGGGAGAGAGACAGAGGCAGAGAGAAACCCAAAGGGAAGAGAGAGGGAAGACGGAGCAAGAAGAACAGAGACCCTCTTAGAGAGAATGAGCCCGGAGAGGAAGATGGAAGGAGGAGGGATAAGGAAGGAGAGAGAGCAGGGAGAGCGGAGGGGAGGCCAGGGCAGGGCCTGGGAAAAAGAGGGTGCAGATCAGGGGCCATCCGGGCGAAGGCTCTGAGCTTCTCCTTCAGCCCTGGTCCTTGCCTCTCTGGTGGTCCCTCGTCTTCTCATAGGAAGGGCCCCGAGTTCTGTGTGCAGTGGCCTCCTGGGGAGAATTTCACCTGGAACTGAGCTGGGAGGGATTGGGGTGAGGAGCTTAGAGTCCCAGGAAGTCGAGCTCAGGGCCTCATGTGGGGACCTGTCTGCCCACACAGGCTTCATGGTCTGGGTGCTGAGGCCACTCGGCTTACAGTGACTGGAAGATTCAGCCAAAGGGCCATTTGGAAGGACACGGGACAATAAATACACTTTCCAAGTAGGCTTTGTGCCCACGTCAGATCCCAAAAGCCAACCAACAGTAAAAGCCACCAAACCGAACACCCCATTACCCCAACCCAGCCTCAAACCAGAACACCCTCCTGTACCACAAATGGAAGGGGGCCGGGTCTTGAGCTCTAGAAGAGGCGTTAGAAGAGCACTGGACTGGGAGTCAGCCGGCCTGAGCCTGGTTCTCACTTCACCCGCGTGGCCTCCGAGGCCATGAGGCGTGGGGGACGGACAGGCCTGGGTTAAGCGGGCCCCGGCTTGGTATCTGTCGCCTCTCAGCTCTATCTGTGACCTGAATAGCCGTGTGACTTCACTTCCGGAGTCCAGGTTCCGTCATCCGCACAGTGGACACCTGTCTTACAGGACTGTCTGTCACAGGACTCAGGAAGGCAGCAGGTGTCAAGGTGCTCGGCAGGCCACAGGTCCCAGCCTGGGCTGGGTGTTCCTTCCCCTGTCCTCCTCGGTGTCCTCATTGGTGCAATGGGTTGGCCTGACTTCCTGGGCTCTTCAGCAACTTCCAGCTCGGATGCGAAGTGAGTTGATCGGCCCCAAAAGTTTCGCTGGACCAGTTCAGCCGGTGGGTCCGGAGCATGGCCTGCACCCTCATGCAGAGAACCGTCCTGTATCTCTGCCTGTCAAAATTCCCCACCTTTAGCGCAGAACAGCTGGGAGGGGCTCAGGATTTTCCGCCCCAGGGGTTCTGGATGTAGAGAGAGGAAGAGAGGGAATTCCCTGAGGAGTCACTCAGAGAAGCGTTTCTCCAGGGTCAGACCTCCCCACTCTCAGAGATGATGTTCCAGGTGGTGGCTCCTGACATGACACACGCTGTTCCCCCACTTTTGCGTGTACTCCAGCCCAGCTTACACACGCACAGTAGGGGACCCTTACACTCCCACAATCCTGCACACACACACACGCGCACACACATGCACACACACATATATACATACATACACACGATAAGAAAGAGAAAGTGCGTCCGGTTTTCACAGGCGGCAGGAGACCGGCGGGCGAGACTTCTCTGTTTTTCTTGGAACTTCTGGACTTGGGGATTCTCCCCTCCTGGAGCAGCCTGGTCTTTCCCAGCCCTGCTGCTGGCAAGAAAGGGGTGAAGGGCTGCTTCCTGTCCTGTGATGGGGGCGGAGGGAGGGAGGCTGGAGGGCAGGTTGTAACAGCGAGCGTGTGTGTGCGTTCCCGCGAGCTGGGTGGCTGGGCTTGGCAGGGGCCAGTGGCGGGAGCCACGCATCTCTGGAGGTCTTTGTTGACGGTTTCCACTGTGGAAAACAGTGTTCTTAAGGTCGATTTTGTAAGCTCAGGTTTCTCTTCCTTGCACTTGTCGATTGTGCTTCCAAGGCAGCGAGCCAGAGACTTTCTCGTCTGCTCCAGGAGGGAGCCCTAACGCCATCCTCACGATCAGACCCGGGCTGTCAACGCGTGACTGACAGCTGCCATGCCGGTAGGCACCCAGCTTCTTAGTAGTAATGGCAGTGGCCACGCACAGGGTCTCTCTCTTCTGGGTGTACAACCCAGTGGCCGGGAGCCTGATCCTTCCATCACCAGCTGTGAAATCTGTGACAATTGACTTTGTGTCGGTTTCCTCATCTGAAAGGCAGGGATGATGGCATCAGAGCCAGTCCCCTAAGAAGGCTGCAAGGACTAGTAATAGATGATGCAGAGGGTAATGCAGGCGGTCGCCCGTTCCTGCAGGGTCTCCGCGGGGAACGCTCCCTCCCTTCGCATTGCAGGCCAGTGGTCGTCAGTGGGCAATGAGGCTAGCTTATGTGAACGGGAGGAGAGTGCTCAGAGGCACTCGCTCCTCCACCGGGCAGTGGCGGTAGGGAGCTTCTTGTGGCAGGAGATAATCAACGAGTAGATAGATTCGCTCTCATTGGAAATGGGTGGTCTTTCCGCACCACCCCTGCAGTGTCGCGATGTGTGGTGAGGATGCAGGAGAGGGGGCCAGCTAACCGAATTTGCAGAGCGGTCTGAGAGCAATGTTCTCCTGTAAAACCAGCGGACCAAAAATACAGACTAAGAAAACCCAAAGGCCGCACGATTAGTAATAAGAAACAAACATGCTATTTTCTCTCATTTTTGTTTCCTTGTCGTTGCCACGAAGGGTTTCCTCTCATTCATCAGAAGTAAGAGCTCTATGGCAGTGTGACCTCTGCGGGGCCTGGTGCCGCCTCCGGCTGGCTGGCTTTGAGCGCAGGCGGGTCTGGCTAAAGTCACCAACTGCACGTCGTAACTCAGAAGTTATCGTTTCCTCCTCCCCTGCCTGCGGCACTGAGAGCCGTGAGAGTCAAATGAGATCAACAAATACTTATCGTAGGCGCTGTGCTAAATGATGGCGATTCCAAGCAAACCAGCCAACCAGCCAACGACCCAACAGACCAACCAACTTATCAACTAACTTACCAACCTCACAACCGACCAACAAACCAACCCACAACCCACCAATAACCCATCGACTAACCAACCAGGCAACAATGGAGGCCAGCATCTTGCTGGGGAGACACCGTCATTGAGAAGTCCCATAGTGCATGTGAAACACCCCTCTGCTAAGGGTGGGACGCGGGGACGTGTCACCATGACAGCCTGTCCCAGGGGTCCCTGACCTGGCCAGAAGGTCGTGCAGGCTCCTTTGGAGTGAAGCCTGAGCCGGAATTTGGTGGAGGAGCAGGAGCGAGTGCTGACGTCAGGGGGTTTCCGGGGTGTTACAGCTGGGGGTACCCCCCGTCCCCACGCCTCCTGGCCACACCCGAGGCTCTGGCTCCCACCTGGCTCCTGGCAACAGCCTCCTCACTGCTTTTCTTGTCTCTGTGTCAGTCTCTCCCCGGACATACTGTGGCCAAAATGTCTTTTTTCTTCTGAAGTACAGATGTGATCACGTCATTCAGATGTGACCATGTCACATGCTTACAGCCCCTCACCGTCTGCTCCTGTGTGTGTTCTCAGCCCAGGGGAGCAGACCCTGACCGGGCCCAGCGGACCCCTGACACCCAGGGCATTTAACCCATTTTTCCTTTGCCCCAAGAACACTCGCGGGTGGTGCTTGAGCTGTAGCTTTTACCCAGAGATAACTCACGGATTATAGCCCCAACCTCACCCCCAAAGTCTGCCACGAAGTACGTCGCTTTTGTTAGTATTTTTGCAATGCTCTTGTATGTCGATAGTCTTTGGAAACGGATGACATCATTCTATCTATAGCATCCTGTTTTTAGTAGCGTTGTTTCCACTTACAAAATATAGTAATCCTCGAAGCTAAAAATGTCAAATCCTAGAAAACGTAGCATTCCTACACGTGACGTTAACATTGTTCTCAAACAGTTGTTAACCAGAGAGTCATTTGGTGAATCTGATTTATGGATACATTTCTGTTACATCAGGATTAGAGACAAGTTCTGTTTAGAAATAACTCCAAGAACAGTTTTTATATTTCATTGTCACATTGAGAACCAGTCAGATTTGCTTCAGCCTCAAAGAGCGTGTTTATGTCAATTAAATTCACTCTGGCAGCGAGCTGCATTTTTTTTTCTAAATGGGAACTGGGTTAAAACGTTGTTTTCATAGTGAAACAAACACAGGTACGGCACGGAGTGGCAGGCCATGGGGCGGTGACCCACTCTGGACCACAGCCCCAGATCCTGGGAACTCTGGCGAACAAGTTTGGAAGGTCCTTTCGCGCCTTGCCGGCTCCGCGTTCCCCTCGTAACCCCCATTTCCGCTTTGGCCTCGCAGCCCCTCGGCGCTGCTCTTGGCCGTGAAGGTGCCCGCGGCCCGGGCGGTGGAGTGCCCAGCACCGCACCCCCACCCCCGGCACAGCCGCGATGACATGGCTCCCCAGCTGGACTGCAGTTTGCCCTTCTTGGTATCCCCACAGCCTGGCCCAGGGCCGGCCGGGGAGGAGCCTGGGGGGGCCGGCTGATGGAGCGGGGGTGCCCACCGTGGGATCTGGGGCAGAGAGCTTCGGCCGGGCCACTGGCCATACTTGCCCTCTGCTGCAGCTCCCTCTAACTGCGGATCTCTCGGCGAGGCATCGTCCACGGTCAGGGCGGCCTTGGCCGGCTGGCCCTCTCCCCAGAGGTGGGCAAAGAGCACAGGCTCAGGGACCCCACAGCTGTGGGTTCAAATCCCAGCGCGTCCACTAGATAGCTACGTGGCGTTGAGCGAGCTGTTCCGACTGAGGTTTCTCACCTGTGAAGTGAGAATGATTACGGCCACCCATAGCACGATCGCGTGTGAGCTGATCACGCCCCACCCAGTGGCTCCTGGGAAATGGCTACTGTCTTCATCACAGCTCAGGAGAGGGGGAGGGGGAGGGGGACGGAAGGTGGCCTGGCTGCAGCTCTGGTTTCCACTCAGGGGAAGATGTTTCTAAGGCGAAGCCCTCAGGGGCTTGCTGTATGCTCCAGTTCGGGCCACACCTCCAAAGCATCATATTTTCTTTAACTTCAAAAAATTTGCAGATCACCTACCCTGTTAGTGGCGTAAACATTCTCATCAGCTTTTTTCCCCTCCCCCCCAAAGAAACACATCAATCAACAGAAAATGGTGACAGGTTGTTAAATTGGAAGTTTCAACAGAGGCATCAAGGCCTGAGAGATGTCACCCTCCCAAATGACATTGCGGAACAAGAGGCAGATTTTCAAAGGGAAACAATCTGAATGTTAAAGTCTCTCGCCCGCATCGAGAATATACGATGGGTTTGGGGGACGAAAGTGAGAAAGTTGGCGGGGAAGGGGGCGAGGAGACCCCTCTCCCCCAGAGCCTAGTGAGACGAACTTCATGTCTGTCCCTTGCAGAGTGGACATGTGG
>JAQQSQ010002402.1:0-10889 GCA_028627145.1 Eidolon dupreanum | reverse complement strand
TAAAAGTTTAGCCACTGTCATGAAAAAGCCAACCACTCTCATCGGCTAGAACATTTTCAGTGGTGTTTTATGCTTTGGCCCCAGGACCAAAATTGTAAGTGGCCATATTTACATATTTCAGTGCCTTGTTACAGGAGCACATAGGAAACATTGAAGGTTAAAGGTAATCACAATAATTCACAACTGCTCCGCGGCTCTAAATGTCCAAAATAACCTAAGAGTTGAGCAATTTCAAAATTCTGTCACCGATCGTAAAATCGGCCGGCTCCCGTGAGCGTACTTCATGCACCGACAGCTGTCCGCTGCACAGACTTAGCTGGACGCTGGCTCCCACGTCAAGATGCAGGGCACTGTACTGGGCAGGTTAAGGGCTGCTACCAACAGCTTAGATCAAGCCGCTTAACCTGAGGGCAGCTTCAATGCGACCACGATGGAGTGTGGTGGCTGCCACGGCTGCCTTACGAAGACACAGCACTTGGAAAGAGAGCAGCGGCCTCGATGCCGGGGACCGTGCCCTGGGAGAGGGATGTGAGAAAGGGCCCACGCTGGGTCGTTCGCGAAGCCGCGCCACACGGACCAGGGGAGGGGGCAGAGCCGAGCGGGCTGGCTCTGCAAGGCTAGACTCGGGGGTGGAAGAAAGGGCGGGAAAAGTCTCCAGGTGCGCGACACGCTCCACCTGGAAGCAGGGTCGCACGTCACCTGTGCAGCTCTAGCGTATCAGAGGCACGTTTTAATCGTGAGGAAGAATTTCCTAAAAACGAGAGCAATTCACACGTGAACATACACATGAAAAGATGTGTATTCTGTATCATTAGTCACTAGGGAAATGCATATTAAAACCATGATGAAATACCGCAACACGCTCACTAGAAAGGCTAAAAGTAAAGAGACGGACGACAGCAAGTGCTGACGAGGGTGTGGAGCAACGGGAACTGTCGCACGCTGCTGGTGGGGATGCACGACGGCACGGCCACCACGGGACGCAGTCTGGCCATTTCTTACCACGTGACCCACAATCCCGTTCCTAAGGAAATGAAAACGCATGTCCACACACAGACTTGCACCCAAACGTTTACGGTAGCTGTCTTCATGACCACCCACAACTGGAAACGACCCGAACGTCCATCGACAGGAGCGGGGCTAAACGCGCGACGACAGCTCCAGACAGCGGACCGCTATCGGCAACACCAGACAACAGACTGTTAGACGCAACGGCAGAACTGAGCCTCGAAGCGTTACGCTAGGCGTGATAAGGGCCACACCCTATACGACTCCATTTATGTGACATTCTGGAAGAGGCGGCACTTCCGGGAGGGCCCAGACCTGGGCGCTGGGCGGAGAGATTTATTACAGGCGCGAGGAAACTTCTGGGGGTGACAGATGCGTTCTGTAACTGGACTGTGGTGATGGCTGTCTGCCTGCCTTCGTCAAAAGCCACCCAAGTGCGAACCAAAAAGGATTACACTTACCCTGCGTGTGAATCACGCCTCAGCGAGAAGGGTGAGCGTACCGCCCATAAACACTGAGTGCCTCGTCACGAAGTTACTGAGCAGCGTCGAGATGACCTGCTGTCGCAAACGCTGGGGGACGTGTCCCTGCACTCAGTGGCCAACCGGATCGCTTTCCATGTAAAAAGTCCCAGGGGTCCGCAATCACCTAACACCGTGACTTTCTTTCCCTCATCTCTGCTTATTTAGAGTAATTCAATGACTTATTTTCAGCACCTGAAAAGAATCTGCTCTGTCTGATGTCATATTTATTTTCTAGATACAGTGCAGATCCTATGATTCGCATAACCTTCTGAAGTCTAATAATTACAAAAATTAATAGGCTGAATTATCATTTACTTCCATGTTTTGTTTTACCGATTCAGAAATGACCAAGGCCATTCAAAGGGCAGTGAATATCCAGAGAAGCTGAACGTGTATAAATCGGCACCTAAGGGGGAGGAGATGCGAGTCATTGGGAGCTGAGGGCGGACTTCTCCCAGGCCAGGCCCGCTGCCCGTCCGCGAGAGACCACCAGGCTCCCCCCGCTCTCTGTACTGACATCTGTGAACGTAGGCTACATCTCCTTAATTAAGGAGAAGCCATCGCTTAAGTAACTGTGGCTTTATATAAAAATGTGGCTGTCCACCAGCTGCCTGTGACTGCGGTCAATTAGCACCGTTTCTTCTTTCCTATCCATCCTGCGCTTACGCTGGAGCTGAGGCCCGGCATTCCGGCTTCTGTCTGTCTGTGCTCTGCTGTGCTCCCTCCAGGCCAAACGTGACGGGCCCACGGGGCGCCCTCGCCAGGCCTGGCACCTCGTGGCCACGTGAGCGTGGGGCTCCGCTCTCGCTAGTGTACGTGGCTTGCGTGTGGACGAGGTGGAGGGCGTGGAGACATGCGGAGATGTGAACCCAGCTGCTAAGGTGGAAAGGAAGAGGCCTTCACTCCGTTTTGAGTCAAGATCAATACCCATAATCCTTCTTCTTAAGAAACTAATCGTGGGGCACCGACCCCCAGCCGCTCAGTTTAAACGAGGTTTTGCTTTTCACGTGACTGTCCCCACCAATGCCCGGGGCCTGAGATCCGACACCCACTTCCGGCCGCACCCCAGACTCTGAAGAAGGCAGAGTGTGCAGCGCCCGCGGGCACGCCCCATGTCACCACGGCTTCGCCCCAGCTCACGTGAGCCATCCGAGGAACGAAACCCAGGACGGGGTTTGGGGAGCGATGTCCACGGAAGGCACCGTGGGAGGAAAGGGCCGCCGGTTACGTGAAGGTGAAGGCCAAACGTTGCCACTGAGGTAGCGGGGGGCGGGGGGGGAGGCCGACGTGGCAGCCATGACAGCGCCCCCGCCCCCCGTGACCCCCGGCCACGCCTAACTGTGTGCGACTCATCGGCCACGGCTTGAAGACAACAGATCCAGCTTACGAGAAAACCGCGATTTAGCCAAAAAAATTTCCCTGGGGAAATGTACGAAACTGAGCCTTTTCTTTATGACTATGATTTTGAAACTGCATCAACTCAAATTACCATCAAAAGCCTGAAATCAATTGTCAAGAAAGATTCTCTCCATAATGGCTCACAAAGAAAAGGGAGGGAAAAAAAAAAAAAAAAAGAAAAAAAAAGAACCCTTGGCACCTCTGTTTGGAAATCGGTTAAGAGATAATGTGCAAAACTAAAAACTTTCAAGTATTCATAAGATATAAAAAAAAATTTAAAACAAATGATGTGACAGCTGCAAATGCAGGATAACACCTAGCTGAATTATAGAAACAGTGTGGATAATTACTTTTTTCAAACGTGAGGGCTCTGTGGACCGAGGTCCTGTCTGCGTCCCCCTGCAGCACAGTTAACGTGCAGGGATAACACAGGTCCCGTTGTCACATCACCCGAGTCTCTTTATCACCCGCACATCAGTAAGAATGATGAGAGGCGTCCCATGATTCCAACAGTCTTCCTTTGAAGGATCCACACGTTAATTACTGCACTAATTATGGTTTTTGAATAACTAACTGAAGTAAGCAGCCTATGGGAGGTGCAGGCATAAACCTAAGACTGAGAAAATACTAGTTACTGAATCATCAGTGTAAACTGACACATTGAACAGGTTTAAAAGAAGTGGAAGCAGTAGATTTAAAAAGACAAGCATCTTCAATAATTAGGGCTCCGTAAAGCAAAAAGAAATGTTATTTCTTAATGGCAAGTGCATTTAAACTGCTATCTAAAGATCTGAAGGTAAGCCTGCTTAATTCACTGCTTCTTCTTTTGTTATTAGGAAAACATAATTGTTCCAAATAATTAGCACTAGAGTACATCACAAGCTGACAACAAAATTATAGAAATCTTCATATTCAGATCCCCCTAGCTGGCTATTAGGAGCAGTTTCTGATCATAACCCATTAGCTGAAGTGCTGTGAGTTCCTGACTGCCACCAAGTAACCTCAGATCTCTGCCTAAGTTAACAGCCCCTATTTACTCAGAGTTTTCTTGACAGCAAAAATTGCTTAGGAATTTTACAGCTGCCACACAGAGGAGTGGGATTCGATGTGCGCACTTGAGGATCAGGTGACGTGATAATGAAACATGGGTTTTAAGTACACTTCCAACTGCGAAACCCCTAAACGGAAACCTCTAGCGACACTCCTGGAGTCGCTCACGGTGGTGCCACCTCGCTCCTCGGACGCCGGGGCGCCCGGCTCGCGTCCTGCGGCGTCCACGGCAACGTGTTTGTCTCGCGGGGTACCCTTCCTCTCACACAAGACTCTCTCTTCTTTTTCCTAGCTCTCTAATTATTAAGTTTTCTTTATCATAATAATCAGTAGAACAATTCAGGTTTTTTATTCTTGAAAAACATTCCCCCTCTGTGAACGAGGTCGGAGACGCATTCTGGCTTGTTGCTCAGTTTTAAGCTAGCCAGCCAGCGTTCTGTGAGGCGCAGGACCAGAACAAAGGGGCGCGATGGGGATGGGGAGACAGCGAACCCAACTACCCACTGGCCAGAAATCACTGTCTTCACCTCTTGTGGAAAAAACCCAGAACCACGGGGAAGTGTCCGCTCTGCTGGCCACCCAGCCAGCTGCCGGGAGCTGCGTATTGATAATGGAACATGTGGCCAATGGAAACGTGTTGGAATAACCTAGCAATTTTGTAATCAGTAATGCCATTTGAAGTTACTTCGGAAATTCTTCCATGCTAACAGCTTAGCTGATAAACCCACAAAGCTTTATGTTTTATCCCACGAGGGATAACTTTGATTACTCTGGTAATTAATGATGCTGGAGAGTAATATGGATTCTCTGTTAAGATTTGAGTTTGAAGTTAATTAGTCTTCACGTTATGATTTGCTGATTAATTATGGATATTTAGTTATAAAGAGAGATGTTAATTATTAATCTCAAAAAAATCATCTAGTGTAATTAACTAAAACTTTGACATCAGTTAAAATTCCCATTGAGCATAACTTCCAGGATTATCAATTACCGAGGAAGAGCGACGAGTGCGTGCCCGGCGAGGGGACACGTCCCGGGCGGCGGGGGCCGGGCTGCCGGCGAGGGGACACGTCCCGGGCGGCGGGGGCCGGGCTGCCGGCGAGGGGACACGTCCCGGGCGGCGGGGGCCGGGCTGGCGGGGGGCCGGGGTGCGGGGGACCAGGCTGGCGGGGGCCGGGGCGCAGCGCGTTGTCCCCGGGAGCGCGCGCCGGCACCCCGGTGCACGCCTGGGTCTGCCCCGCAGGCTCTCGCAGCGCGCACGGCGGCACGAGGGGACCCGCCCCGCGCCAGCCCGGTCGCGTGACGTCTCGGCCTCGGCGGCGCCGCCCGGAGGCCGACGGCTGCCCGAGCTGCGCGCGGCCCCGGCGTGACCCTCGGGCCGCCGCAGACCTCTGCGCACATGTCTCTATTCTCGGCGGCGGCAGCTCCTGCGACTATCAAGACGCCGCTGCAGCGCGGGCGCTAATTAGTGCTCTAATTCACACAACTCGAAATCACCTTTGCGGTTAAAATCTTTTTTCTTTCTTCATCTTTCCCCCCGAATCTGTCAGCAACACACTCCTTGTCACCAAAAAGGGGAGCGGGCGTGATTAAGAAAAAGGGTTAACGCAGAGAGCTCCGCCGGCACATCACTGTCCTGCAACTTCCCCCGGAACAGGCTCCGAACACGAATCTGTTTACATTCTCCCCAGATCATCTTGACAATATTTATTCTCTATTTACCTAAATGAGGCAATATGATGATATTTATTGCTCAGAATGGCTAAATATAGACTTTTCTTGAGCACTCAGTACCATAGTGGGAGGTTTTGCTCTAATCTACATCTTTAAACTGACAAGCTGGAGAATTCCTAATGAATGCCTCCTTTCATCTGGATGTCTGTGTGTATTTGACAGTATAAATATTTAGCGATATCGGAGTCAGCTTGTGATTTTACCCAGATGGACTGATTGACGCCTTAGCTCGACGTTGCCAGAGACAATCCACGTCGTTATATAAGCAATTTCCCTCTTACTTCCTAAGAAGCAATTAGGTGGCCAAAGGCAGCAACCCCAAAATAGTAGAAATACTTCTGGTATCAGCTGACAAGTCTGAGGGATAAATAAAATATGGTACTTAAATTATTACCACTTTACTTTCATGAATCATGGGATTAAAGCTTTCACTTCTAAAGTACATATAAATTGCAGGGTTTCTTACGTCTGTAATTTGCAAGAATCTAAGTTAAAATACCAACTAATCAGTCAGCTCACATTCACCTTGGGGAAAGTACCACCCTTTCTTGTCGTTTCTGTAAATTGCATGCCTAAGCACCAACGTTATTTTGAGAAGAAAAGTCGCTTGTTGTCAATAACATACATTGCAGTCTAGTTAAAACAACATTTGTTAAGATTTAATCGCAAATGTAATCCTCTTTTAAAGTTTAGACAGAATGCTTGCAGAAATTCAAGGGACAGATAATAAATCATGTTCCTCATCCAGAGAGTGAACAAGGCAGATCTGATCCGTTCAGGTATGTGTTTTCCCCAGCACACGGGACGGATTCTGCCCCGTGAAGAGTACAGACTCCACGCTCAGAAGGGAGCTGGGTGATACTACCCCCGCCCACATCGCGGGGTTTTTTCTATCGACACTGTTTTCTTCTACGCAAATCACGGTGAAAATGAAATCAAAGGATCACAGTATTTTTCTCATCACCTCTGCAGTCCAGCTGCTGAGGTCGGCAAGCCCCCGCTAAGACACGGAATGGGTGTCTGCGACTCCACACGCCATCGCTGCATCAGGCATCGGCTGTTTAACCTCGATTTTACATAGTGTGAGATGCTGGTAGTGATTATGCAGGGACTTTCATGCGCGCTACTGCTTTGGGAGAAAAAAAGCTACACATTATTTTTGGCACCAGCAAAAGTCATGTATTTCTGCCATGCTGTTGCTTCTCCTCCCCCTCCCCCATTCCTGCCACCTCTGGTTTCTTCGTTTTCTAGTAACGCGTCCCAATCTTTGTGTAACCCATGCGACGACCCAGAGGAAGGGCAGGCGAGGCATTCTTCTTCTTGACACTAATACCTACAGATCCTGCTCTGGGGTGATACCTCTCCCCGTCACGAGCTCTCTCAGCTAACGGAAGCCTCAGAAGTCCAGACCGGCGTTTGTAATGTACTCCGCAGGCGAGGGGCAGGCAGAGGCGCACGAGCCGCCCAGCTGGGCGCCTGCAGCGGCAGCGTCGGGCTCGGGTCTCAGTCATCTGCCCCTTGTGCCCGGCAGCTTCCTACTGCTTGAAAATTCCTCCATGCCTGCTGGCTGCCAGGGGAAAACACATGTCTACAGTATTCTATTTATTGGATGTGATTAGTAATAAATTGGCTATTGATCAGATATAGAGGGCCGGGTCTGAGGTGCAATCTATTGGTATCTATTCCATCAGCCATGTTGCACTTCAGTCAATACGGCTGACTCATTATTCGCTCTGACTCCTTCTTTGAGGGCTGGAAGTGTTGCAATCAGATGATGGAGAGTGTCAGATGCCACTTACTTAATATAACAGAACCCTCCCTTTTTCATAATTGTTGAAAGAATCTCTATGTCCGAAGATGAATCTGGTGTTTGGCTGAACTGAGAGTAACAAATAGGTATTAAAAACAAAGTTTTGAATGAACAGCACTGTCTTTTTTTTTTTTTTCAACCAAATTTGTCATAGGGATGGAGGGATGCAAAACACATTAACACTAGTCAGCCAAAATAGTGTGACTCATTGCTTAATTTCATGGCACCACGCTATAAATTACACGAAGGCTGCCACAACTAATTTTTGCGGAGCTGTACTAGATGACAAATGAAATGTCCAAGCGGCTACAAGTGAAAAGCTTCCATCTTTCTTCCATGGCTGAATATTACTTACTTTAATGATGTATAATAGCCTGCAACTACACTTAACCTGTGCATTAAATGGCAGTGTGAACTGTTTACCTAGAGTTATGAAGAAGAAAACAGCAAATCAAGCAAGGGATCTAAAGTGTGTACATTAACCTCCCACACGTCAACATAATTTTCCCCTAGAGATGATACATAACTGAGCCTCTAAATTGTTTTCGCTTCTACACAACAGCATCATGCTCCAAGTATGTAGGTGCCAAAGTACGTGTGATAAAGTGATGACAAAATGTACCTAATTAATAAACCTGAACGTATTTAGGACTAAATGAATTTTGGTTTCGCAGTTAATGAAATTATATGTACAAAAAATAACTAATATATTCTACGGATGAGGTTAATTTAAAAAAAAAAATCCATAAAGGTCCAATACGGAGCAGACACAAATAAAATTATTTCACTGGTTTTTAACAAACATGAAGGATCAAGAGGGATGTTACGCACAACCTTTGAGAAATACTTATCGAGTGCACTTAGGACATATTCCGAACAGATCTAAGTATGCTTTCACACGGAGGCACAGAACACGGCGTGCGTGTGGAACACAGCTCGGTCTCATGATGCACAGGCCATTTAAAATCCTTTCCAAGTGAGTCAACCTAAACTCTGATTATCGGGATGCTGGAAAATATGACTTGGCTAGTCGTTATAGCTCTTGCCATCTTATCACATTAGAGAAATGTGAAGAAGATATAAAAATAATACAGTTTCACTATAAATGCGAATCAAGTTTAATGTGATTATCTCTAAGGGGGTCAGAGAAAGGAGAAGGAGAGAGGGCACAATTTTTTATCACTCAGTTTCTTTTAAAGATGACATATCCCACGGGAAGCCATTGACAGAAAAATGAAAGACAGAAAATTGTCCCCTTCTGAAGCAAGTTTTGGAGGAATCTGATTAGGTCCCTGCTACACGGCTAGGTATTCCATTTTTGCCAAAGGGCCAGCTATTATGATTAACGTCATTTGTCTGAATCATTACTCTCCACCTTGGTTCAGCAAACACTACGGAGATGGCATGGTAATAAATGACCGCCGGATTCTTTTCCTGCTTTGGCCTCTTTTTATCTGCCACCTCTGCACCGTCAGCTCCATCTTTCTGAACCTCTCTGAATCCCCAAAAGGGACGGGGTGTCTATTTGTTTTCCACTAGGTTACCACTCTGTCTATTGTTGTTTGCACTAAAGGGTACAAATTCAATTCATTCTTGTGACATAAAAGCACTGATACAGTAAATTTTTTGCCCAAGAGAAAACAAAAACAAAGTCGCTGCATATCAAAAAAGACGTGACGCAGGAGCACACGCGAAGCGGCACTCTGAGCATCGCGGCTCTAACTCCACCTCCTCCCCGGGCGAGGATGCCCAGCATGCAAGTGCCTCCGGCCGGGGTCCGGGGTGGCGCTGGGAACCGCAGGCGGGCACCCCGCACCCTTCTCCGTGTCCAGGAAGCGCAGAGAAGGTTCCGGTGCTCTAAAGAGAGGACGTGATCAGATGGCCACTGTGGGACAGAACAGAAGACTGGCGACACCGGGAGGCCCTGTGGCGCCCCCGACGGGGAAGGAGACAGCGAGCGGCACGTGGTCCACAAGGGAAAACAAGCGAAATCTGCAGAAAGGGCCCAGAACAGCCACCAGATGGGACTGTCTACACGTCACATTCTGGACCGCTTAGCTCCTCGCTGCCGTCTCTGGGGGACGGCGTGGTGTCTACGTCAGTCACTGAACCTGGACGCGACCCGGACTGCGGCTCGCACAGGCAGTGACGTGCGCCATGTGACAAAGCCGTGTTGGACAGGGCCTGTTGGAGCCGGAGCGTGGCCTGCGCACGGAGGACGCCGAGCCCGGCGCCGGAGGGCGACCTGCCCGTTCCCGCCTCCGTCCCAGCTCCCACGGACAGGACAAAGTTTCGTGACCGAAGACGCGTCAATGCCGTGTGCTGGGGGAACTCAGACGATGTGGATGTCGTCAGGGACCTGCTCGCCGGCGGCTGCTCTTTGCCACGGCCGGCGTGCCTGGCCGGACAGGCCGCTAGAGAGTGTCAGCCCTACAGAATGCTGCGAAGTGCCTTCTCGCTCTGGGCGCGCCCTAAAAACGCTGACTACGACACGAGTCTGAAATCCTGTGATTGCCCACAGTTCCTGGAACGTTTCTTTCGGTACAACTTCACTTATTATGAAAGTGTTCTATATCCCTGCCAGAAGTTAAGAAGTTATCACTCGAAAATCACTGGCTAATCCAGCCTGTGCTAAGATGGATTTTTAATGAAAGTTTAATGAATGATAAATACTCGTTTCTTGATAAATGTTTAATTATGCCAATAATTACCAACTGCTGAAAACTACTGTTGTGTTAATAATGGCATCTTAGTACACAAGCAGTTTCACGAGTCGTGCTGCTGCTGAAGATCAGAGCTCCATCTGTCTAAGGCAAACTAGCAAAACAAAAGTCTAATTAATATTTTGATCAATTTTCTCTACACTCTAAAGACTATCAATGTCCTTTAAACTTTTTTCCACCTATTTTCTTTTATGGGAAATAGGTGAAGAAGAAAATGGGTGGCGCCATTTTGAGATTAGTTGATGCAAAAATTAAAGCATAAAAATAAATGCAATTGGCATCCACTGATCCGTGTGCATTACCGAATAGAATGATCGTTTTCGTACGACTTAGAGCCGTGTCCAAACTGACGACCGGACACCGTCCGAAAGTTGCTAAGGCTGAACGTGCTCGGTCACCGCTGGGCCTGGCCGGCCCACGTCACGGATGGGACCTCGCCCGCCTCGCCCGAAGGCACCTGCGGCCTTGCAGGTGAGCGAGCTGCTCTGCGTGCGAGGGAGTGACAGCTTCCAGGTCGGCCAACAGATGATTCTGGAAGGTGCCCTGACCTCGCATTAACGAGCATTTATTAATGACGGCAAATTACTGTCACGGCGGGGGCTTCGGGGCAGTGGGGGTGGCCCGTGCTCAGGGGCGAGACGC